>PVHY01006159.1:0-76871 GCA_004024945.1 Uropsilus gracilis
CAACTTTGAGCAGGAGGGGAAGGGAGGGGGGTGGAGGGGAGGGGGGGTAAACCCAGGGGATTACAATGTTGTGAAATTTACATATAAATAAAAAATAAATTTAAAAAATACTGTTTATGATGCCAAAAAAAAAAAAAGAGTCTCATACTCTACCGACTGAGCTAGCCAGGCTCTCGAAGAAATTATATTAGCAGAAACAAGTCAAAAGGAAAAAGAAACCAAATGTTTTCACTAATATATGGGATATAGGGAACAAAAGCCATGAGGAAAAGTCAAAACAAGCTAAGCACCAAACTGAAGCACACAACTTCGGGCAGGAGGGAAAGGGGGGAGAATGGTAGGGAGGGTGGGGGGGTAAATCCCTGGGATTACAATGATGTGAAATTTATACATAAAAAATTTTTTAAAAAAGAAATCTACCAGCATAAGTGAACTTCTTCATTTTACCAATGAACTCAGGAATGCTCCCCGTGAAGGGCAAAAGTCATACAACTACCAGGTGGTAGAGCCAAGATTAGTAGCCAATTTACCTGACTTTCAGCTCGAATATTTCTTCACTATTCCTGTCATTTTCACCCTGTGGCACGTTCTACCCACATCCAGAAACCAGACTCATGCTTTGTGTCTGAGATCATCTCAGCCTCATGTGTGTTACCCTTATTAGGGTCCTCATCTCATGTTCCTGCATCTAAATTCATAACTTGCATTACCTAACACCAAATTCTTCCAGTGTGTTGGACCTTGTTGCTCCTCCTTCCTCCTCCCAAAATATATCTCACTCCAGCCCATGCTAGAATCTCTATGAGGAGTCTCATAGCCTAATGGGGAAAAGTCTGGGAGGGTATGTCTTTGACATTATGCAGTCCCTAGGTTGACTGGTGTTCAAGGCAAGGACTGGGATGAGCAATGTGGTCACTACTCTCCACGTTTCCCGCTTCTTGGCTAGAGTACTCTTTGGATATGTGATCACCAACTACCTCTGCTTCTGCTTAAGTTGCCTGGCAGGGCAGTTGCCACTGACAGCAAACATCTTCAGTCTTGTTCCTTCTAAAGACTTAAGGTATAATGGGTGCCCTTAGAATGCTCCTCAATAGAAAATCTTAATTCTTGATTCCTGACTCTATAACCACTCACTCTGAGGCTGGGAATGTTGTATATAGCTCTTGTTTTAAACCACACTGGGTAAAATAAGGGGTGAAATTCATGAACGCAGGAATGGATTTCACTATCAAACCCTGACATTATATATTTAATTGGACTTTCCACAAACATCTGAAAGGCACTGGTCTACCAGCAGATGGAAGTGAGGAGGGAAGAAACAAATCCCAAAGCTTCTTCCCTCCCTCTGGGCTTCATTCTATGAAACCTAAACATCTGATGGTAGCTTTGCTGACTGTCAACCAGGGGTCACTCTCAGCTCCTAGAGATTGCCTACAACTCCTTCCCAAGTGGCCCCCATTGGAACCCACAGCATGAATACCTGCCCCCTGCAAAGCAGCAGGAACAAGTGTCTCTGAGAGTCACCATCTTTTAAAAGCCACTGTGATTATGCCAGCCCCACTCAGGATCATCTTCCCTTTGATGAACTCAAAGTCAACTGATTAGAAGCCCGATCAAAGGAGTGCTGTCCATGTCATTTCCACAGGTTTCTGTCCATGCTCAAGGGGAGGGGATGATACAATGTAGTAGTGTTCTCCAGGTGCCATCTTAGAATTCTGACAACTTCACCGACAGAATCCAATTTGCAAAGTTCTGCATGCTAGGGAAGGACTGATCATCCCTTCTACCTCAGAGAATATAAAGACACCATGTCTGTCAACAATATTCTCATTACCTGGCAGCCTCAATACTTCTCGTAAGATCATCTCTAAGCATCTGGAGGATGGCACTCAAAATGAGGACAGCTCTGATTCTGGGGAGGCTGGGAGGTGGTTGCTCAGCTCCAAAAGCACACCGCCATTGGTCCACCTGCACTAGAGCAAACAAGCATGTACCTGCCCCACACAAACACTGAGGCACGAGTATTTGTGGCTACTCATAGGTCTCTTGGTTCATGGCATCCTCAGTGACCTAAGCAAATGTCCAGAAAGATTTTTATATATTCCCCCCCAGAAAGATTTTTATTCTGCACAGTGGAGAGCCCTATCATAAGCCTCCTGCTAGGATCCTCTTCATTTTTCATTGTAATAAAACACAGGTGCACCTGAGAGATACTGCTGGCTCAGTTCCAGACCACCAAAATAAAGCAAGTCCCACAGTAAATTCAGTTGCAGGATTTTGGGTGGGTGGATTTCCTGGTACATATAAAAGCAGAGCTTATACTCTGCTATACCTGTTAAGCAGTATGTTGAAAGTAAAAGACAATGTACATACTTTAATTTACAGGTACTTTATTGTTAAAAAATGCTAACAATCGCCTCAGGCTTCAGCATGTCCTACTCTTTCTCCTGACGTAGGGTCTAACTAGGTGATGGCTGCTGGTCGGGGTGGTGGTTGCTGAAGGTTGGGATAGTTATAGCAATTTCTTTAAATAGGACAATTAAGTTTGCCGCATTGGCTCTTCCCTTCATGAAAGATTTCTCTGCAATATAACGAAGCTATTTGATAATAGTTTACCCACAGTAGAATGGCTCTCAAAATGGGAGTCAGACCTCTCAAACCATGCTGCCATTTTATCAACTAAGTTTGTATAATAGTCTTAGTTTGTTGTTATTTCAACAGTGTTCACAGTATCTTTACCAGGAGCAGATTCCATCTCAAGAAACCACTGTCTCTGCTTATCCTTAAGAAGCAACTCCTCATCCATTCAAGTTTTATCATGAGATTGTCTTCAGGTGACACTTCTAAGTTTAGTCTTCTTGCTATTTCCACTTCATCTTCAATTAATTCCTCTGCAATTTTACACTGCTGGTGGGAATGCAAACTTGTCCAGCCTCTATGGAAAACTGTGTGGAGGACCCTCAAACTACTGAAAATGGAACTACCGTTCGATCCAGCATTTCCACTTCTGGGAATTCACTCAAAGAGTACCAAAACACTAACTCAAAAGGACACCTGTACTCAGATGTTTATAGCAGCACTGTTTACGATAACCAGGATATAGAAACAAACCCAACTGCCCCAAAACAGATGAATGGTTGAAAAAGATATGGTATATTTACACAATGGAATATTATTCTGCGATCAAAACTGACAAATATGATGCATTTGTGATAACATGAATGGACCTGGAAGGAATCATGCTAGCAGAAGTAAGCCAGAAAGAAAAAAAGACAAATACTGAATGATCTCACTTACATGCAGGATACAGGGAGAACAAACAAAAGGACAAGAAAAAGTTAGCACTAACAAAATGATGGCAAAACTAAGGCATAAAGCAAGGGAGCGGAAGGTCAGGGGAGGGATGAGAATGGGAGATTGGGACAGCAGCTCATGGATAACAGGGTGGTGGGAGAACCCTGGTGTACACAACAATGTAAAAATATGTATATATGTGCAATCAATTAAAATAATAGCAAAATAAAAAAATAATTCCCCCACTGAAGTCATCCATGAGGGCTGGAATCAATATCTTCTAAACTCCTATTAAATTCTATATTTTGACCTCCCAGGAATCACAAATGTTCTTTATGGCATCCAGAATGGGGACTTCTTTCCAGAAGATTTTCAATGAACTTTTCCCATATCTATCTGAAGATTCACTATCTATGGAAGCTATGTTCTTCTGAAATGTCTTTCCTAAATAATTAAACTTGAAAGTCCAACTGTCTCCTTGATCCCTGCACTGTAGAATGGGTGTTGTGTTAGCGGGCATGAAAATAACATGGATCTCCTTGAACTTCTCCACCAGAGCTCCTGGGTGTTCCTGTGCATTTGTCAATGTACAGTAATATTTCGAAAGGAATCTTTTCTTTTTCTGAACACTAGTTCTCAATAGTGGGATTAAACAAGTAAACCCTATTATAAACAGATAACGTTATCAGTCAGGCTTTGTTTTTCCATTTCTAGAGCACAGGTAGAGTAGATAAATTAGAATTCTTAAGAGTCCTCAAATTTTCAAGGTAGTAAATGAACAAAGGCTTCAATTTAAAATCACCAGTTGCATTAACCTATCCTTTGAAGCAGAAGCTTCAAAGACAATGATTTCTCCTAGGTAAGTTCTAGATAACATCTTGCAAGTACAGACTATCTCACCTACATGGAAAATCTGTTGTTTAGTGTATGATCTTCACTGGATCTTCTGGAGAGAACTTGCTGCTGCTTCTACAACAGCACTTGCTGTTTCACCTTGTATTTTGATATTATGGAGATGACCTTATGAGTCAATCTCTGCTATTTTCAGAATTTTCCATTTATTGACTCAGAAGTTGCTGTACTTGTGGTTTGTTTCTTTCAGTTAAGGAAATCCATGGAAAATATTAATGTAACCAGGCCACTTCTCCCCTCAAACACTCTTCAACAAATGTCCATTTTCTCATTAAGAATTTGTATGTTAAAGCTTTACAATCTAGTTGCTGTTCTTTTTTTTTTTTTTTTTTTTTTTTGAGACTAGGTCTCACTATTTTTGCCTGTGGAACTGCAGGCTCTCGTTGCCGGGGGGGCCACAGACTCAAGCAATCCCCAGCCTCAGCTTCCCAGATAGCTGGGATTACAGGTGTGTGCCACCACGCCCAGCTATTTTTTGGAACTAGGTCTCGCTACGTGCCCCAGGCGGGTAGTTGCTGTTCTTACCCCTTTTGTTCTCCCTCTCATCCACCCATGGACTTTACCAACCTGCCCCAACCTTCACTGCTGATGCACTCTGACCTTCGACCTTTAGTCTTTATTCTCCCCCAGTTTGTTGAAATTGTAGATAGAGTCACAAAAGCAGGTATAGAAGGACATGCTAAGCAAACTCAATGAACAAGCATATCATGAGCAGCATCTGTGAAAGAGAGATGCTGGTAGTGGAATAAGAAGTTTATGAATAACTAAAGCCCACATACTTCCCAGAACAACTATAGGCAAAATAAGAAAGCAGATTCACAGAAGGCAGCTGAGAGTGCTAATGTGATGAAGCAACATCAAGAAAGCAGAGATGGCATCAGAACCACAGGCTAAGATCGCATAGTGAAAGAATGAACTGTGGCCTCCATGCCCATAACTCTGAAAGCATAACAAGCTGAACTTAATAACAAAAATAATTATAGGCATCAATACAACATATTCCATTTTTATAAATTAGTAATAATGTGAGTATAAATAGATAAGTTAAAATTTTTTTAATTTTGTATTTATCGTAGAATATTGGTCATGTTTGCATGGTTGTATTGCACCCCTTGTTCCCCACTCCACCACCCCTTTCCTCCTTCTCCCCTCTGGTCACTCCAACTCCTCTCATTGCAAGCTGTTGGTCTGTGTTTGGCCCATAGAGCTTTCCTTCCTTCCTTCCTTCCTTCCTTCCTTCCTGCCTGCCTGCCTGCCTGCCTGCCTGCCTGCCTGCCTGCCTTCTTTTCTTCCTTTCTTTCTTTCTCTCTCTCTTTCTTTCTTTTTTTGAACTATGTCCTTTTTCCCCCCCTGGGTGCAAATTTGCACTCCTGGACAGCAATAAATGAGCCTGTTTGGATCTCCAGGAGTAGCTGAGACAGATAGGCCAAGCACATCGGGAACTGGTAGGGCAGATGTGGTGCACTTCTGCAGGATCATTTCTGGTGTCTGTCACTTGTTGCTGGTTCTGTGCCTTCTGGGTTTGGAAATGCAACTCCCAGTTGATGGCAGTGAGGTGTTCGCTGCTGGGGCAGACTTGCCTAGGTGGTTGGTCCAGCTCCTCTCCTCTCTCTTGTTAGCAGTTCTGCTGTGGAGTCACATCCAATCATGGTGGCTTTGTTCCCCCATTGATTGGTAAAGAAGGGAGCCTCTTAAATGCTGCATGTTGCTGTGGCCCTGGGGTTTGATTCCCCAGTGCCAGAGTTGATAAATAAATTTTATAAGAATGATCTCTAATCATCCAGAAAAGAAGACAGTTTATGAGGCCAAGGCCACATACAATACTCTAAGTTCCCATGGAACATGTATTAAAAGTTAGAGCATTCAAAGCTGATACCAACATCGAAGGTCTACTTACCTATCACAGCCTAGTCCTCAGAGGCTGGGAATAGTCAACCAAGAGATTAGCACTACTTCTTGGACACTTCCTATATGTCAGACCCTGTGCCAAAAGTTTCCCAAACATTGTGCATCCTCTGATCTTTCCAAAGACAGTGTAAAGTGGGCATTATTAATATCATTTTGCAATCAAAGAGCTGGAGACTCTGTGAGATTGCCTACCTGACCGTGATCACTGCTGGAGTTGGGATCCACATCTAGGTCAGTCTGACTCCAAAGCACTACACCTTTCTATCTAGATTTCATAATTCCTGCCTCACTTTGCATGGTAGGAGGACCAAAAATGGGCAGGAGATGACGCAGAACAAATTTTTCAAAAAGAGATCTACCAAAGTGGTAGCAAATCCACAATGGCAAGGTGAAAACCTTCATAACCTGCTTCTCCGCAAAAGCAATCAAAACAATGGCAGAAATTGTCAAAGTCAATGTGTTCAGAATTCTGGAAATTAACCAGAGGTACAACAACATGAGGAGATTTTAGTCAAGAAAAACTGTTGAAACTCAGTAATAACTGTAAGAACAGAGGGTCTATGGCTTTGTAATTTGAACTTTTCCCACCTCTTCTCCCCAGTTTCATAGGAGCCTTAGAATCCAGACATGTCACAGTCTCATAACTCTGAAACCCATCAATCAAAAAATGAACCAAAACCAAAAATGGAAATAACCCGATGGCCTACTATTAATAGTGATTATCACCCAGTGACCTTGATCAAGAAATGATCAGACTGCGGACTCAGCTAAGATGAGATCAGACTGTAATATAATCAAGGAAGTGTTTATTCATGACCTAGGTCTTCAGCCAAGGGGCAGTCCCAAGGTGTGTCCCACCAGGGTCAGGGAAGAAGGGGTTTAAAGGCCAACGAGGGAAATGGTCTGAGTTTAGGTCATGTGTTGTGAAACTTTCGGATTGGTTGACTAGAGTCTTCACACAGAAAACTGCAGTGTGGGGGTGCTGTAACCATCAGGAGATGGTCTCCTGTTTCTTAACTGCTGATTAGGAGAGAACAAGAGTTGCTGTTTTTCATAATCTCTGATAAGGAGACACCAGGGAGTTGGTGTTCTTCTGTGCTGACAATTAGGAGAAAACCATGAGTTGAATCAGGCTGCACTCAGCCACCCACCCAGAATCCTCAGGTAAGGACAAGATGGAGTCTGACTGAAAGCTGGTTCCACAGTGGGGAGTAAGATTTGAGGGACTTTTGTTTTTTCACTCTATAGCACTTATATACAATTAAATCGTCACACGGGTGTTGTTTTAAACATACATAGTGCCAATAAAGTTAAAACAGAGGAAGAGAGTAAAAATAATGACTATGGATGACAGATGGAAATTGTACAGAACTCCTTGTCTAAGACGTATATTGAAGCACACTCTTTTTTGTTAATGTGCTGTCTTCAACAATTCATTCTAGTGACGGCCAAATAATGTTTCTAGGAGCTTTTATAGACTCACAGTTTGGCCTTTGGTTCCTGACTGTACTTGGCCCATGAGGTTCTAAGTTGGTTAACTAGAAGCAAATCATGATGCTTTCCAGGGACAGAACCACAGAAAGTGGAGAGACTACACAGTATGGGGCTTTAGCTGCTCTACTAAGCCTGCTCTACTAATCTTAGCAAAAGTTCCCATGAGTCAACTTAGCTATAATCTTCAAAGCTAACTAGGAGCTATTATAAGCAAATTTTTATTCCCAATGTTATAGCTGGAGTCTGAAACTATTTCTGTCAATGCAGAATAACGCATCCTGTGCCCAGGAGATACATTAACAGGAACTGCAGGTAGCTGCCTCTTATGATAACAGCCCCAAATTTTTTTAGAAAGTCATTATGTGGAGGAACCTGGGAGGGAAACCTGCCACACACTCACACACATCCTCCAACTTCCACTCCAGACACAATTATCTGTATTTGGTTGAGATAAGGAAGTAATCTGCAGGGTTCAAATTTTCCTCAATATTTTGGAGGGTAGGGCCAGGCATGGTGGCTCGTGCCTGTAAGCTTCAGTCTATGAAGCGGCCGGGTCTTAGGGATCATGGTTTGAGTTCCACCTGGGGCCCGTAGAGAGACCTAGTTCCGAAAAAAATAGCTGGGCATGGTGGTGCACACCTGTAATCCCAGCTACCTGGGAAGCTGAGGCTGGGGATTGCTTGAGGCTGTGGTACCCCGGGCAACGAGAGCCTGCGGTTCCACAGGCAAAAATAGCAAGACCGAGTCTCAAAGAAAAAAAATTTTTGGAGGGTGTCTGAGGAAGACTAGCAAGTAACCACCATGATCAAATCTCTCACGATTATCTATGGACCACAAATGGGATTCAGTGGCCTTTGATGGGCTGAAGTTGTAGCTGTAATTTTGTGCTAATGTGAATTTGAGAGTGCTCATTGCTTTCATCAACTTCCTAAGGTGGCCTGTGGCCAAGAAAAATATAAGATTCACTAGTGTAAGAGTTTCTTGGATTGATACAGGCAAGTAAGAGACCGATAAAAGACTTTCTTTCACCCACACCTCTCCTCAGATTCTTCCAAGATACCTCTCAGTCTGGGGTAATCCTTTTACCTGTGGTTTATTTGAGCCTTTCCCCAGAGGATGGAAACCCCAAGGGGAGGGCAGGAGGCAGGAAAACATGACAAGACGATAGGGTGTTTTCAAGCTCCTGACCTGAAAAGTCTTCAGACAGAAAAAAAGATCTGTCCCAGTGCTGAGGGTAACCCTAGTTTTTTTTGTTGTTGTTGTTTTTTGAGACTAGGTCTTGCTATTTTTACCTGTGGAGCCGCAGGTTCATGTTGTCCGGGGTATCATGGGCTCAAGCAATCCCCAGCCTCAGCTTCCATGGTAGCTGGGATTACAGACGTACGCCACCATGCCCAGCTATATTTTTTAGGGACTAGGTCTTGCTGTGTTGCCCCAGGCAAGACTTGAACCACGACCCCCAGACCCAGCCACGGCTTCCTAGGCTGCCGTTTACAGGCATGCGTCACTGTGCCCAGCCAGGGTAACCCTAGTTTTGACCAGACTGAAGAGTCTAGAGGACAGGGGACCCTAGAAGACAGGAGGCCAAGAGAGGAGGAGGTCTAGAAGAGCGGGAACCTGAGGAAAAGAGGACTTAGTGGAGAGGGGACCCAGAGGAGATGGGACATAAGGGAGTAGGGCCCTAGAGGCTAGGGGACCTAAAGGAGAGGAGTCTCGAGGAGAGAAGACCTAGAGTAGAGGGAGCCTAGAGGAACGGAGCTTAGAAGCCCTCTCCGGATGTGATGAGCAGGCAATGAGCACCTACAGTCTGCGAGTTCTGGATTGATGGCCCTCATGGACACGTATCATTTCAGGCTTCAGGTTGACAAACTTTGTTTCCAAAAACTCAGAAAAGTACAACTTAGGAGCTAATTTGATTCAAGTAAAATGTGGCTCAGCTGATCATCCATGTGCCATTCCTACCTAAGATGCCTCTCAACACAGCAGAGGAGATTTTGATGTCTCAAAATTGCTAACTTGGAGCGTTCGGATTTGAATGAAATACTAAACAGGGAAGCATTGCAAGAGGAACGCTGCTTAGAGCTGCACTTGATGCCTCTTTGGGGAGGTGGCAGAATCGATCAAAGGAAAAGCAGAAGATACTATTTCAAGGGGCAGTTTTATCCTATGGATCAGAAAAGCTTTTGGGGTCTATTCTTAGTCAAGTCTCTTCAAAGATAAAGGTTATGTTCATGGAGTATTAAATTTCAGCAATAGTTGATGAAATTTATAGGAATGGTGTCTTACAGCATTGGTAGCAATGTTCATTATTTTAACCCTTTGGGAAGCAGTTTTCAGATATTTAGTAACCATGAAACTGTGCCTTCTGAGACAACTCCCTTTTGGGGGAACTCTGGTCCAAGGAAATGATCCTGTTAAAGCAAAGGTATTAAGATGGGCTACAATATAATGTGATTTTATAAGTCTTATAAATGGAGGGAACTTGGATATAGAGGCAGACATGTCCAGAGGGATGACAATACGAAGACCCAGAGTAAAAAACCATGTGAATATAGAGCATCTGGGGACCTCCACAGTTCCAGGACCACCGAAGATTGCTGGCAACCTACCAGAAGATATGAACAGGCTGGGGAGGAATCCCTTAGAGGCTTCAGGGGAACATGACCTTGGTGACACTTTAATTTCAGACTTCTAGCCTTCAGAGCCATGAGGTAATACATTTTTGCTATTTTAAGTCAGCCAATTTATGATTCTTGTTGTAGTTCTGTGCTAGAAAAGAAAAACTAGGTATGTGGAGAGTAAAGGAGTCAACGAACCTGAAATGTAAGAGAGTAGAATTGAATTGAGTCCAGTCCTCTCAAGTAGTTAAGAAATCTTGAGGCAGCGTAGAGAACAATCAGTTCCTCTGGAGTTTCAGGGGGAAGAAAAGTAGATTTATAGAGGGTGATGTTCATTAATTGGGGCACGTCATTAAAGCTGCTAAACACTCTCTTCACTCAACCCAAACCTTGCTGATGGCCCCAAAGTAAAACAAGGACTCAGAATGTAAGACCTCCTCCATAGACCTGTTTTGAGATCAAATGAGCACCGTACTGCTTTCAGCAAACATTGCTCTGAGGCCATTTTTGGCCACAGACTCATGGTTCACCATGGGGTGATTTCTTCGCCTGTCACTGGGCAGCAAATCAGGATGGATCCATATGCAGCCAATTACATGCTCTTTCTTTAGGAAAGCAAACACATTCTCAACTTTTGAAATTTCTTCAAAACAAAGGCCATATTTTTATGCAGTAGCTGGACTAAGTACTTCAGACACTCATTATTGTATAAGGAGTGCCTGGTTTTGTTTTATAAAGCTAGGAAAGCAGGTGACCTATTTCATTGACCTATATTCAGTCTAAATAGAAAGCGTCAATTAAAAACCATTTCGTGTAAGTTGCTGAGATACCTCATTCAAAACCAAAGAATTAAGGAAAATTATTACTTCAGGTTTCCTCATAATCAACAGCAAAAGTCTATTAGACATCGACGCCACACACCACCAGCACATGTAGCACCTCCATCATGGGTGCTACAATCTAGCCAGGGAGAGCACATATGAATAGAAATACAATCATGCATAGCAACATAGAGGTTTTCTTCTTGAATCCTCATTAAATGTCTTATGAAGGAGCTATTTTCTTTTTTAATTTTGTACCTTTCATGGCAAACCATCATCCTGGGTCCCAACAGCCATGTGAAGGCAGTAGTCTGATAGTTTAAAAAAATCTCTAAGTTGTATAAATGTTCTCTGATGGAAAACCATGTTTTATTTTCTCTCCAGGAGACAGGTCTGTCCACCAATCCTTGAACCCACAGTGCAGAACCGTGAGCTAACTCGGGTTCATCAAAGTAGTGTCAGCTGCTCCAGCAGGAAGCAGAGTCTCTGGAAGGATGAATGCAGAGGACAGAAATAGGCCTTTGCTGGCCCTATGCTTGGCTGGGACAGCAACAGTTTGGGAGGAAGTTACTAGGCTCATTATTTAGGTATGCACTGCTAAAGAGTCTGCATGGCCTTTTCTCAGATGCTATGGAAAAGTAAGTTGCAGACGGGCATGGTGGCATGCACCTGTAATCCCAGCTACTGGGGAGGCTGACGCTAGGAACCACTTGAGTCCACGGGTTCGAGACTACCCCAGGGAACATAACAAGACCTAGTCTCTCAAAAAAAATAGTTGGTCTTAGCAGGTATAATAATTGTTTAAGAAAATCAGTTTCTAAATTATGCTGATTTAGTAAATAGGTATTATTGTAGATACACAGGTCATATCTATGACTTAGTATCTCACATTAGTAAAGTTACTCATAGTTATAGAGACAATCTGTATGCTAATATGTGTACATATGTGGATGTATATTTGCAATTTTCAAGAATCTAGAGAATGCTGAGATAATATCTGAGTAGAGACTTTCAAGACTGTTGAAAGATCCAGAGACAAAGAAGTAGGTAACATTGCTAACATCTGAAAGCACAGCGAAACCTTAGTTAACCATGCCAAATGAACTTCAAATATGTTATCCTGGCTATACGTTATTTCTACCTAAAAGTCAAATATTAACTACTGTTTACACAAATGCTCACAACCAGCATAGTATATGGCACACTTCAAACTCAACAATTGTTGAATGAACATATACCTTACATTTGAATAGACTTTTCTTGTTTTTGTGTACCTGCTTAAATTAAAATTCATATTTGCTCCATGCATGCACTTTCTTTCTTCCTATTTATTTATTGAATAAAGGAAACTTGGTGTCATAATTCTGACACCTGAAAGATGAGTAAGAGCTAGCCATGTGATGGGCAGGAGAAGGGAAGCGACATTATATCATTACCCACACGAAGAGCAACATTGACAAAGACTAGGAGACCCTGTCCTGTCCACAGAACTGCCAGTGCTAGTTAAACCTAGCTGAAGGGCTGAGCATGAGGAGGGAATCAAAAGTGTTGTGAGAGCACCCAAGAGGAAGTTCAGCCCATTGTGTGTGGAGGAGCGGGAGGGAAGGTCACAGAAGAGAATGAAGACAGTGATCTTGTGACTATGTTTCAGCCATCTTTGCATTGTGTGTGCACCCAGCATTTAGGAAGCACCCAGGAACGATCCTCAGTTGACTATTCTGCCTCTTCACCTTCCAGGTCATTTTTCAGGGATGCTGTTTCAGTTATACTGTGCTAAAAAGCTGCTAAGATGTGGCTGACTACAGCAACATTTTACTATATTTACCTCTTATGTCCATTGTCAGTCCAGGCATTTCCTCCATGTGCTGACTCAGTGATAGGCATGTGTCTACATGTACTTGCAATAATCTACCAGCTGCTCTGACTTTGTGGCACCTGCATCTCTGCATTTCCATAGTCATTAAGTGAGGGGAAGAAAAAGTGGGTGTTCTTACACTGGCCATTAAATGTCATGAAATGTGTCACTTCATCTCAGAGTTCATTGGCCAGAATGAATCACATGACTCCTCCCAACAGCAAAGGGTTATAGGGTATAGAACCTGCCATGTGCTCAGAAGGAGTAAAGAACCAGCTGGCCCAACTAGATAAGTTCTAGATGTCTCCAACAGAGACTGTTTATGATTATGCGTTTATGTGATCTGTTGTCTATTGTGTGCAGTGTCAACTACTGAAATGTTTGGGCTTAGATGATGGTGTTACAGTTCTTGCTTTTCCCAAATGGAAATTATGCCATACCCATTCTTGGGCTTGGGCCAATAATGTTAAGTCGTACGGCAAAGTGATTATATTACTTGAGCCACAATATTAGTGATGTTGTTGTCACCATTTGGGAAATGTGATTTGTACACAGTGTGAATGAAACAGCCAAGTGGTAAACCAGGTCAGATCCCCTTATGCTTTCTAGTCTTCTTATCTGAAAATGATTTTCATCCACATCATTTGATGTGTGATTTAGCTATTTCTTTGTATCTGGCTAGTGTGCAAACTAAGTCATATCTATTATCAATTTCTTTTTTTTTTTTTTTTTTTGAGGCTAGGTTTTTTTTTTGCTATTTTGCCCGTGGAACCGCAGGCTCTCGTTGCCCGGGGTACCACAGACTCAAGCAATCCCCAGCCTCAGCTTTCCAGGTAGCTGGGATTACAGGCATGCGCCACCACGCCCAGCTATTTTTTTGGAACTAGGTCTCACTACGGGCCCCAGGTGGGACTCGAACCGCGATCCCTAACCCCGGCCGCTGCATAGGCTGAAGCTTACAGGCACGAGCCACCGTGCCCGGCCTCTATTATCAATTTCTATCTGTATTTCCTATTATAAACTCCATGAAGTAACAAATATCAGATATGTCCTGATATATGTTCCCAGATTGGGCATCTACCACATGAAGCCTTGAGAAATGATCTGAAGAATATTTTGAAGATAACTGCAGGTTACATGAGAAAAACTGTAGAAAACAGCAGTAACTTCCTAATTCACCCATGGATATTTGCGTATATTGACTATTGAAACAAATTTTTTGTTCTATCATAGTTGGAAAGATGTAAAAGTTTCATAGTATTGAGGAGGATGTAGACCCTTGCATATTCTTGCTAAAAGGGAAAAACTGTGTCACATTTTCAAAGGGAAGTTTAATAGTATCCACTAAAAGATAACTTGCTTGTCAGTGCTAGAAATTCCAAGTGCCAGAAATTTATCCTATAGAAATATCACCACAAAATGTACAAAGATTAGGTACAAGGATGTTTATTACAACATTGTTCATAATAGGAAAAAGGGAAACTTACTAAATATCTAGCCATAGAGGAACTGAGTGCATGTAAAATGGTGCATTATTTTGTGGGTACCCAAAGAATACAAAAACACTAGGTGAAGGGATGTGTGCACTCCTGTGTTCATTGTAGCACTATTTATAATAGCCAAGCTATGGAAACAACCTAAGTGCCCCAGGACAGAGGAGTAGATGAAGAAGCTAGGGTCTGTATACACAATAGAATACTAGTCAGCTTAAAAAAGATGAAACCTTGCCATCTGTGACAACAAGAAAAGAACTAGAGGGGATTGTGATAGGCAAAATAAATCAGAAAGAAAAAGACACTAGCAGATGATTTCAATCCTATGTGGAAGATAGAGAAGCAAAACAAGGGAGCAGACAAAACAAAAGAAAAACAAACCCTAGAAATATGACCATAGAATCGAGGCTGCTGTTGGAGGAGGGTAGGGATGGAGTCCAAAGGGAATAGAGGCCCTGTGAATTATATTAGAAGATTATGGGTGCTTCGGTGGTGAGTGTGGTAACATACATCTGAAGAGATGTGCACATGTCCCCTAAAAGATAGTGGATTAAACCAATGCTACTGCAATAAATAAATGAATAAACAGATAAAAACTTATTTTAAATAAAGAATTCCGGCTTTAGAACGTTAACGAAATCTAGGATTAAATTTTCATTCTCATTCCATTTTAACAACCCTACACTTTTCATCTTTCCAAGCCAAATTCATCTGTCGTATGTCTACACCCATTCTCAGATCCCTGTCAGAAGACACTGAGCTATCCTCCTGCTAAACACCTGCTGGCTATGTCTTACTGTTTTTTTTTTTATTTAAAAATTTTGTTTTATTGATTTGTCACATTCGTGCATTAATTGATCCCTCCTCCCCCCTCCATATCCCCCTTCCAGTCACTCCATCTCCCATTTTTCTGCAATTTGTTGGTTGGTTAAGTTGATGTTCAGTTGTTCGTTGTTTGGCCCGTTGGTCTCTTCCGATATCTGGTAGAAAGACTCATATTAGAAGAAATAAGCAAAAAGAAAAAGAGAAGTACAGGATGGTCTCACTTATATGATGGACATAGGGAAAAACAAACAAATAAATAAAAAAAGAATGAAAACAATGAATGGGACTGAACCATGGAGCAAGAGAGGAAGAAGGGAAAGAAGGTGGGGAAGTGGGGAAGTGAAGAGCACAAAAGATCAGGATGGTTAACAAATGTTAGTGAAGTGGGAAAGCCCCAGGGTACACAATAATGGACTAATGTAATATAAATATACATATATATGTCTTACTGTTTTCATGGTACTTACACATACTTGCTTACAGAATAGTTTTGTTATCTCCCTGTATACTCCCTGTAAGAGCTGTCCCCCAGCCCCATATTGCTTGCATATGCCGGGCTCATAGTAAACATTGGTGGAACTAATAGCAAATGGATTTTTCTTTTCCAGGCCTGCCAGTTTACATAGGCTGCCAGCAAGTGGCGACAGTCTCTTTCAGCTCTTCTACCATCCAGCACACTTGCTCATCAGAGCCGGAAAATCCTGCCACAAGTGGAACAATTGCTGGTTTAAGAGTTGACAGTGCTGAACTCAGAGTCTGTCTCAGGTCTGTCACCAACTAGTTAGGTGACTTCAAATCTGTTGCTTTGCTTTCTCGACCTGTTTCTATATCTTCAAAATGAAGGAACTGGGTGGGAGGATTTCCAGAGGCTGATATTCTAGGATTTTCATACTCTGCAAACTCAAGATAACTGGAGCTGTGAGACACTTGGATCATTGCCACCATCATTTCTCATCTATTCTAGAATGTACTTATGATAACAATATGGACAGAGGCATTTCCTTAGAAATCCTGTCCAAATGCTCTTTCCTTGTTTGGATGTTCAAGACACACAAGGGTCAGACCATTCCAACTCTTTCTAACTAGCGCTGAGTCTCAGGAGGAAACTGAGTAGTGAGCTTTAGAAATGGAAGGAAGAGGATAATGAAGAAAGGAAATTCGGTTCAAGAACTACATGATCAGCCAAAGTCTCTTAATAGTGGAAAGGAACTCTTGAATTTACTTTTGAAACCTGTTTCTTCTGTATAAGCATGTTTTTGAAAATTCTATTTGGGCGGAGGGAGGGGAGAATGTTTACTTTAAAAATTACTATTGAAATTCTGCTATTAAAAATTTTAAAACCAGTTCGAGTCCCGCCTGAGGCCGTGGTACCCCGGGTAACGAGAGCCTGCGGTTCCACAGGTAGGAAGCCAGAAATTGGAGCAAACGGTGCTGTCTAAGTTTAGAGGTCACAGTAAGTGCAGGTAGGCAGAAGGAACAGTGAAATTCTAACATCTAGGTCAGATTTTAAAGGCAAGGAAGGACAAAGAGCTGTGAAGTTACTTAGCAAAGAGATGTACATAATTATAGTGTTATATTCGATGAATAGATTTAATGGGTATTGCAGTTAAAGTTTTGGTACTTATAAAGCTCTAATAAAGGAATATATTCTTTTGATAAAGAGCTTGACATTGTGCAGAAGTCTGATTCTGCCTCCAAGGGAATCTCTTTATCCTTTCCCCATTCTCTAGTGGCAGAGGGTGGAAATTATCAAAACAATGATGAAATTTGGTACCAGGACCACCTGTGATAGGGAAACTAATGGGTGGAAAAACTGTTTTCTAGTTACAAGGAACAATTCAATACAAAATTGTTACAAGTTACAATAATGGTGGGGGGTGGGCAGAAGAGAGACTTGCCATGTCTAGTATTTAGAGAGAGAAAACAGAATCTCATAACATTAAGTGAAATAAACCAGACTTCAGTCTCTATACACAGTATGGTCTGTTGTCTTTCGTTGTAATGCACACAGGTAGAAAAATGAATCACAGAAAATGCACGCAGTATGTTCACAGTGGTTTGATGGAAATAGGTGAAAAGCAACTTTCGTTTTCTTCTGTATCATCTGCAGCTTCTCAATTCTCTGCAGAACCTGTAGGACTTTTTTACAATGTAGAAGCAAAATTAATGTCAAAGCCTATTCTGTTAATAGTGAAAAAGGCAGCTGCGGTTAAAGTTCTTGGGATCCTTGAAACCCATGTTGCTTCCCAATTCCCCCAGATTCCTAATAGTAGAATACAACCATGAAGATGCCCCAGACAAGAGCCACTTGGTACTGAGATGCTAAGTCGTAAACTCCCTGCACTGTGTGGTTGGTGAAAAGGACCCCTTTGGCTTGGGGGCAGGCCTGCTTGTTCCTCATTGGCCCACCCCACTTTCTGCTTCGGGCAAAGTTGAGGGAGTCTGCCCATAACAGCAGGTGACTCTGCTCTGTTTTGTCATAACAGTCACATGAGATGCAGGGCTTAGGGGGCAATGTGGAAAGACTTGCACCACAACGAAGAACTGCTCCCCCCCCCCCAACTGAAACCACTACACTGCCCAGGAAACCTTCCAACCCCTAAGGAGGGAAAGGAGAAGCAGGGGCACTCACACTTTGGGCATGAACCCAGCACACACCCTGCACAGTCGGTCGGGCACAGCTGAAACACAGCAGTCAAGTGATTGCTCTCAGGACACGCGTTCCCAGCGTGTGACCTGTTCCGGGCTCCAAACTCAGAGGGTCCCCATTCTTCACTCAAGACTCGGTGGTTGCTATTTGGCATTCGGCCAGATTTATGGGAAGCCAGGATTAGTGTATCTTATCGACAACAGAGCAAGGGAGAAGGTGAGGCGGGTGAATGGAGGTGACAGACCTGAGAGGCCACACTTTCCTTTCAAACCAGAAATTGTGTCCAGTGCTGAATGAACGCGAGTTCCGAGAATCACAAGTGGAGGAACCCCATCGCGGCCGACTGTGTTACTTTCCTGAATTAGCTAATCACTGCTGCTGGAAGTGAGGACATACGAGGAAAGGAAAGCTAACGCAACCCTTTCCTTTGTATCCTGTGTTACTCCTCAGTGATCTAAAGCTAGACCGATGCTGATACGATGCTCGTGTGTTAAGAAATGAGAACAGTCAAATTAGTTTTGCGCAGTGTGTCGAATCCCTATATATGCCTGCATAAGCCACAGCATCGTGTGATTTTGGTGACTCTGCATGTAAGTGAAAGGCTCTTACATTTGCATTTTAAACTAGCCTCGCAAACATGGCGATTACAGTAAATTCATGCTAATAATTTCAAACTTTTTTAAAATTTTGAATGATAATTAATAGGCAATAAAAATGCTGTGACAAGTCAAGAGAGAGGTTGTGGAAGAAAAAAAGCCCTACATTTGATTACCTTTAACAATACTTGTTCCTGCTTTTCGATCAAGGAGTCCTACATTTCCGTTTTGCACTGAACCTTGCAAATTCTATCAGTGACAACTGGTTCCGCTTAAAATGTGGGAGACCCTCTGATGCTTCCTACCCTGGTCTTCCCTCTATTTGTAAAGGCTGCTCGTGATCCACTAAATTGACTTCATGGCCCCTAGCGGGATGTGACAGGCAGGTGGAAGAACTCTGCCCCAGTGGTTAGAGTGCATGATTAACATTCCCCTGAACATGTTCCCCTCAACTAAACCAGAGGGCTTAACAGCCAGGTCTGGGGCCAGTCAGGGGTGGTAATGGTCCCTCTTGAGGGAGATAATCACAGGTATCAGATAGTCCTACCAGCGCCTTCACAATACTGCTTGATTAATTATTGCCATGGCTTCTAGAACCAACGAAATGGGTCATTTGACCAATGTTTTCTCAATTTGGACAAGAAAACTTATCCAATGCTTGTCAAAAACACAGAGAGCCTTTGGTGCGGATTTAGATTCTGTGTAGCAAACACATTCATGTCTGGTTTCTAATTAAAAATCTCTTTTTAACATTATCTGGAGTGATTTAGAGATTCAATCAAATTTGGGAAATACCGTTTTAGGTGATGGGAAGCTGCGAAAGAATTTTTTCTCTTTTAATGGAAAATTATGTTATTTTCTGAAAGTCTCATTGTTTTCAGCAACTTAATAGAATGGAGTTAATTTAATCAGAATTTTAATTTTCCACACATGTTTTCCAAAGAGCAATTAAGTGTTCTTATATTTGAGTTAAACAATGGTAAGTGGCCTGTCTATTTGTAAAGTCCATTTGATGTTAAGTCTAGCTATGGCTCTGTGGTTGGTTCCCACACTTAACAGATGTGAATCGATATCAATTGTAGATTTTTAACTGCTTTCTCATTGTTTCCCCATGTACTTTTATTTACTCATGTGTAACACAATTCTAACACTTCATTCATGCAGTGCTTTTCCAAATGGAAAATATCTTTTCTTGCAGCATTAAAAAATAATTAACATCAAAGAAAAAATGTTAAACTTCTTCATAGTTATCTACTTTCCAGAAAGAACTTGTGGTAGTGTGTGATGTATTTTCAGACATATCATGCATTTGTCCAAGAATGAAATCATAAAATACCTTCTGTTTTTGTCATTTAGTATGGTAAATATCTTTTCATGTCAGTCCTTTAAAGATCTACTTTGTCTTAATAACTGTGGAGCATTTCACTGTATATATAGTATATATACACATATACTGGAGCTTACTTTAATTAGTACCCTTCTGAGAGACTTAAGTTGTAATCCATTATGTTGTTAATGTGGCTTTTTTGACTTTGTAATAAAGATTTAAACATTTAAAAGGATAAAACCATGACTATATTAGGAAAAAATATAGAACATTTTTATAACTACACATTGGAGACAGTTCCTCAAACCATGACAAGAAACCATAAAGAATATGTGATCAAACTTGACAGCAGAAGAGCTAAAACTTTTAATTGACAGCATTAACTAAGTGAAAACATGTCCTAACAGATTGAATTAAATCATTACAACACAACAGAATTAATAGTCATACTGTATTATAAAGCTCATAGAGAATCTTAAGAAATTCTCAAAATTCAATAGGCAAATGAATAAAGGATATGAGTCAATTCATGGGAGAGGAAGTAAGTGGCCCATAAACTTATTAAAGTCTGCACTAATTAAATATAAATTAAAACAACATTGCAGTAGCATTTTTGCCTTTTAGCTTGGCAAAAATTAAAAGAGATTAATGGCACCCTATTTTGGCTAGAGTGTGGGAAAATGGGCATTGACATATTACTATAAGGGTGAAAATAAGTACATTCACATTGGAAAGACAGTTTTACATTCATTGTTAATATTTAAATTGTCCATACCTAATGATGTAGTAGGCCTCTAATCTATAAAAATGGCACAAGTTTGTATAGACATTTTCACAATACTCTGCCTCACAATTTGATAGCAAAATGTAGAAACAGTTAAAGATTTTTCAATAGGGAAATAGCTAAACAAATTACCATGTGATATACTACTTTTAAAATGAATAAAGTAGATCTGCATGTACTATCAAGATAACCAGGAAGGAAGTAATGTTAGGTAAAATATGAAATTGCACAAAAGCATATGTACTGTGATCTTATTTATGTAAAAATATTTCTTGAATGTATCAAGAGGTATGTGTATATATAATAAACATGTGTATAGGTATATATATATATAATATGTAGTCTTGTGTGTGATGTACACACCATACAGACATGTACACCCAGAAAAATGTTTTGAATATTACATAGCAAATGTTAACAGTAATAACTTCTTGTGAGACATTTACTTTTTTACACATCTGTGTTGTAATAAATCTGAATTTATTACAATAAAAAAGCAAAGCATTACTTCTTTTGAATATAGATTTATTAAGAATATATATTCCAGAATATGTATAACTTTACATGTTTATCCATCTTGGAAAATGTTAAAATGTCAATTTTTGTGAAAATTGACTCTGAAGAGAAACAAATGCTAAGAAAAAGGATATAGGACAGAGACACTGTATAAAGGAAAATCTTAAGGACCTGACAATTGATTATATGTAAGTGGAGAGATAAGGATGTGTTGAAAATAGCTCAGTCACTGAAAGAATTTGAAGATACCATTAACTTGCCAGGCATGGTGGTGCATACCTGTAATCCAAGAGCTGGGAGGCAAGAGGCCAGGGATCACCTGAGTTGGTGGGTTTGAGACTACCCCGGGCAACATAGTGAGACCTGGTCTCAAAAAAAGCAGCCAGGTACAGTGGCAGGCACCTGTAATCCCAGCTACCTGGGAGACTGAAGCTGGGGGTCGCTTAAGTATAGTGACTACCCTGGGCAACATAGCTAGACCTAGTTTCAAAAAAAAAAATACCACTAACTTAGGTAGGGAAGCCAGAGGGGTTAATTTTGAAGGGGAAATCACAGCCTCAGTGTCTAGAAAAAGGCATTCTTTATGTATTACTGTGATAAATTAATACAAAACTGCGTTGCTTTAAGTAACAATAATTATGTATTGGTTCTGTGGTTTGACAATTCAGAGTAGGCACAGAAGGGGAAACTTCCTGTTTCCGCTGCAGCTTGATGTCCTCAGCTAGAACATTCAAAAGTTGGTAGCTGGGATCATCTGATGGCTCTTTCACTTATGTGATGACTGATGCTGCTGTCAGCTGGTAAGAGAGACCCTGTTGGAAGCCATATTTCCTTGGCCATCTCCCAACATTGCTTCTATTACACACCATTGGCCAATGTAGTCATAAGCCCCCACCCCCACATTCAAGATCAAGAAGCATAAACGTCATCTCCCTGTGGGAAGATGATTCACATATTGTAAGAGCATGTAAATGAGATAAATACATAAGTGTGACCATCTTTGGAAAATGAGATCTTTCATACTACAATCTAACTTAAAAGGAATTAGACTATGAATTGTCACTATCAGGGAGATTTGCACACATTAAGAATTTAGTAGTCCTGGGCCGGGCACAGTGGCTCGTGCCTATAAGCTTCAGCCTATGAAGCGGCCGGGCCTAGGGATCATGGTTCGAGTCCTGCCTGGGGCCCGTAGCAAGACCTAGTTCCAAAAAAACAGTTGGGCATGGTGGCGCGCACCTGTAATCCCAACTACCTGGGAAGCTGAGGCTGGGGATTGCTTGAGTCTGTGGTACCCCAGGCAACAAGAGCCTGCAGTTCCACGGGCAAAAATAGCAAGACCTAGTCTCAAAAAAAAAAAAAAACAAACAAACAATTTAGTAGTCCCCTGTGCCTTAACCTATATGCATAAGTCACTGAAAGTGGGGAGGCTACCTTAAAGATAGGGAGCTTGAACTGAGGACCAGTACTTAGCATTTAATATAAAAAGCTCAGTATATATATATAGTCTCAATACAAAGTACAAAAAGCCCAAAGATCTTTAAAGGTTCTCTATAGTCTGATTCTTGTTTAACTCTTAGGCTTAACCTTCCAATAATTCCTTCATTCACACCTTAAATACAGTCATGCACCACAAAACAACTCAGTCAACTAGACTGCATATGTGATGGTGGTGGCTGTATATGATGTTTAGATGTGTAGTAGGCGAGACCACCTAGATTTGTGTAATTACAACTGTATGACATCTGCATGATGAAATTGCATAACTACAAGTCTCGGAATGTATCTCCATTGTTAAGCAATGCATGAGTATATAAGGTATGCCACATTTCTAGTTCATCAAACATACTATCGTAGGTCAGATTCCTTAAAAGCTGAGGCTGAGACAAGGATCCGGGTCCTTGTAAACGTCCAAGAGAGCTCTCAGGGAAAGGGGGGTTAAGAAGCAGGATGGGCAGAGAATGAACCTAAGAATGTGGTCTCATTTGAAGTCAACAGTGTAACTCTAGCTGGATCTCTAAAGCTGTAATGCATGAATGACACCACAAAGTGATCCTGTCCTGAGGCAAGGGGAGCTGCGTCCATTTGTCATTGGCTGCAGGCTGAGGGGAGGGAGAAGGCAGGCAGGCTGCGTAGGTGGCTTGGTGCCCAACCTTGGGTCAAGGTTTTCTTACTCTTGAGGAAATTTTCCAGAGAAAGGGGGTAGCTGTGAATCCTCAGCAGCCCATACTCACAGCAGCTTGAGAAAGCTGTACTGACCTTGCAAAGGGCACCACCAGGGTTATCATGCATTGGCATCTGTGTCAAGGCCTTAGGCGACTGTGGCTCCTACAAGTCCTTTATCTTGGGGTACAATGACCTTTCTTTTTCTTTACTGTTATCACCGCCCCCCAGGAGGCTTTCCATGATAACCAGCTAGCTACAGCCTCTCATTCTATGCTTGCATGGAACCCTGTGCAATGCCATCTCTGAATTGACTGCATTGTGCTAAAAGTAGTTTTTTATATAACCAGCTTTCCCCACTGGAGTAGAAGCTCACCAAAGCAGGAAGCTTCTCTGGTTCATCTTCTTGCCCCAAGCAATTAGCAAAGTGCCAAGCAGAGCAGGCCTAAGTAAGTATCTGGTAAGCTGAACACCAAGTAGGGGACTTCTGAGGTGGGGGTGCAAGGCCAGTCAACTCTGCTGCCAGAAGCTCATCCATCCTGATGTGGTTGGAAACATGGAGAAACTAGTGATACGTTTGAGACCAACTGAGTGATTTATGACAAGTAATGCAGCTGCAGGAGTTCTTGCTATGCCTAAGTGCAAGTGCAAGTACAGATCTACTATTATTACATTTCAACGGACATGTACTAACGTGGTTTAAATATTGTCTTTTTTTTTAATAGCCTCAAGAAAAAGAGGCCAGAATTATGAAAGTCATTCTTTAACAGGAGTAGAAATAGTTCTCTTTTTTTTTTGTCAGTGGAAACGGCTTGGTGTAAGAGCTGCTGAAGAATGTTTTACAGCATTAATCCTCCCCCAGAAGTTAACAGGGAAATAAAGGCATGTCAGTACTCTGAGCAATGGGCCTCTAACAAGGTGAGGTGAATCTGAGTAAGATCAATGAGGTAAAAATTCACCAGTAGCAGACCGTCCATTGGATATAGGAGGGAGGGAGACTCAGGTTGTGGGAGGCAGGAGAGGCTGAAGCTGCTGGTGGCTTACCACCACCATGTCACATACTGAGTGTGACGTGTACTGCAAACTCAAACAGGGCAAGGAGGCCCATGTACAGGGTAGATTCTCTATCATCGATTCAGGCAGATAACTAGAGTCCCTAAACCCTTGGTAGATTTTAAAGCTTTCAAGCTCTCAGGGAACCAAGTACACGGCTCACCAGGCAGGGAGGCTGGACCAATTGTATGGCAAGCAGGAAGGCTAGGAAGACCAGGCAGGTGAGCAGATATAGGCAGAGCATGGGGGAGGTGCTGGCAGGCAGGCAGGCAGGCAGGCAACTGAGCATCCCAGCCCCCCACAAATCTTTATGCTCTTTCTCTGGGTCCTCTGGTATTCTCTCTCGCCTCTTCTGTAGCCACAACACTTGTGGTAGTAGCAATCATTATCATTGTACACATGCACACGCCCATGCTCTTGAGGCTCAGGTGTCCACAATTATGCATGCACGTGCCCTGTGCCCACGCTCCCACGCCTTCTGTATTCACATGATCAGGGCCACAGGTGGTAGCCACAGAGGCTAGTGGTGTAAAAACTTAATTAACTCACCTTACAGACATTACCCCCTGAAACGCTACAGGGTGAGGATGCCCTAGCCTTGTGAGTGCCTGGCTGTTCTGCATCATAGGGGACATGACACAGTCACCTCAAGGTAGTGAGGTAGAAGGAGAGGTCACCACAGACGATAGGAAGGGGAACTCTCACATCCTATGCCCTGATGTGATAGGAAGTTACTCAGGTGGCAAAACTCACTGGGGAGCTTGTCTGGGGGCTGCCCTGTGCCAACTCTCATCACCAGTTGTTTTTCATCTTTAAGCTTTGGCAGCTCTCAGAGTAACCACGTCTATAAATAGCCATAGGACTTGCTGTGCTGGGCCTAGGATGGAAGGAAGCAGCTACAGAGGGTAGTGTCAGGCCTTGTATAGGGTCTGATTAACAGATACCTGCATCTCAAACATCCCAGGTTTCCTCTTGGGGTGCTCACCTCTGTTCTCTGGGCAGCACCCTCTCAGCCCTAGTTTTCACGGGCTATCCACCTGTCAGGTTTCAGGAAGAGGGTTCTTTGAACATAGGTAAATCATATCAGTAAGAAAATCATGGCAAAGCCAGGCCCCACCCCACCCCACTGTGGGGGAGGGGGAAATGGTACCCAAGGTGAATGTTTTGAGGGAGTGAGAGGGTTGTTTCTGGACCCCCCTCCTGGTCCCTCTGCACCTGCTTCCATGCTGGGCTGCTTCTGTTGTGTGTCTGGGCCCTCAGGCCCCCCACACGATCCTCTCATTTTGATATTGTCCCTGTTCATTTGGGAAGGAGTGCTTGGGCTCTGGAGTCAAGAAGCCTACTAGCTGACAGACCTCAGTGTCCTCCCCTGGCAACACTGGAAAGAAATATATTAGGTTTTACCTCACAGGACCATTGTTCTGAGGTAAAGGGTACAAAATCCCTTCACATAGTATTTGAGAAATGAAGCACTCTCAACTCTAGTACATTCCCCTTACATCCACCTGAGAAGCTTCTCTCCCATTGCGCCTGATTTTGCTACTTTACTCAGTCAGTTGGCCTCCTAGTTATTTCTACTTCAGTGTCTGTCCCATGGGAGACTTCAACTCACCTTGTCTGCTGGTATACAGGTTGACCCTTCCCCCACTTATTTTCTCTATAGTGTTCATCACCTGCTGACATACTAGATGCATATTCTCTGCCCCAAAGGGCAGGGATTTTGCCCTGTCTTGTTCACCAATGGGCACATATCTCCTTCCTGGCACAATGACTGATACATAGTAGATGAACATTTGTTGAATCTACTCAATATGTTCAATATGCATCTCTTCTTCGTCCCTGTCTCAAACAGTGCCCCCCACAACTTCTCTATTGTCCAAGCCAGAATACAGGTCTCCCTGAACTCCCTTCCTCACATCCAGCATTATTCAGTCGATGGTTAAAATTTGACTGTCCTACCTAAGAGTACCTGGCCCCCAAGCACTTCTCTCCATTCCTTATCATCTTTGCAATTAAGGTCACTTACATTACTGAAATTACCCCTAATTTGCCTTCCAGATTCCACCTTTGCTCTCATCAAACCCATTCTCTGTGCTGAAGATAGGATGATAGTATCAAAACACTCTCTGCTGAGAATCCTTCTGTGGTTCTCCATTGCTCCCAGGTCAAACACCAACTCTATGGGCTCAAGATGTGGTATATATTCACAATGGAATGCTACTCCGATCAAAAGATAAGTGTGTGCAATTTGCAGCAGCATGGATAGAGCTGGAAGAGATAATAATGCTAAGAAACAGACCGGAAAGAAAAAAAAAGATGGTGTCACTTATAGGTGGAACAGAAAAGCCACACAAAGGAACAAAGATGGACTTAAAACCAACCCTTGAAAACTGACCACAGATCTGTGACTTTCAGAGGGGGAGGGAGAGGGGTAAGCATGGGAGGGGTGAGTACAATGGACTGTGGTGCAGGACTATGAGTCCTTTGGTTCTGGGAGTGCCACCGTGGCTACTGAGGAAGGAAATCCTGTGCTGTCAAAACACTAGCAAGGACGTAAGACAATGACACTTCACTAACAAATTCTTTAAAAAGCAAAAAAAGAGGTAAAATCTGAGAAATCAACAGAGTCAACAGAAGCCTATGTGGACATGATGGCAGCCCAGGATACTAGGTGAAATGAAATTCTGAATAAAGTATGGCTATTAGTGATAGCCATACTATCAATATTGGTTTATAAATTATAGTAAATATGCCACAGAACAGAAGACATTAATAATAGGGGAAACCGGGTATGGGTGTATGGGAAATCTTTTACTATCATCACACTTTTTTCTGTAAATCTAAGACTTATAGAATCTGAAATTCACTGAAAATAATAAATCAACTCCAACTCCTTAGCAGGGCCTGACCTGGCAGTCTCACCTCTCTAAGCTTCAGCTCCTCTCCTTGGCCCCAGCCCCTCCCCCCCAACTCCCAAATACAGAACTTCACTTTTCTTCTCTTGGATCTCTTTCCATCTCATTCACTATCTTGCCTACCTCAGCATTCCCTGTCTAGAGCACTCTACCTTCTCCCCGGCACCATTCTTCACCCCCACCATATCCTCCCTATCAGGCTAGTTTGTACATTTCCTGTCACTGACAGCTTTGAAGCTGATTCCTTCAGGAAAACTTCTCTGTATACTCTGACCTCTTTACTCCCTCTAGGACTGCCTCTTTCATTTCTAACATGATGTATTTATACAGCACATATACCACGTACATAACCCCATGTATTTCCCCTACCATAGCACTTAATATAAAATGACATCTACTCTTTTGATTATTTTCTCCACTAGAATATAATTTTACAAGGTCATATATTGTATCCCTGCTTTTATTCAACATTTATATAGAGTTTACTCTGTGCTAAGCAGGCATATACACAATAAAGTCCAATGTTCTCATCGCCTGTCACATAGAAGTACCACTAGAGAGAAATATTTGACTAAAAGAAAGATTGGCTAAATGAACAAAGACAATGGAAATAACAAAATCCTTTGTAGGAGTGGTTGGGGGTGGTCACTGAGACAGAGATTAAGTTGAGGAGTCAGAGAAGTTGAAAGCAAATAGTCTAAGGGGTTAGGAAGACGCCAGGAGAAGTGGCAGGTGACGAAAGGCAAGGTGGTGGGGGAAGGGATGGCTCAGAAAGGCGAGTGACAAATGGCTCTGCAGTCAACCAAGAAAAATATAGAGCAGGTCATTGGATTTTGCCAGGAGCTGGCCCCCGGGAGCCTCAGAGCAGTTTCCAGAGAGCGCTGGGGAAAGAAACCAGATTGCATGGGCTTGAACACAGACTGGTCTGGTCGGTAGAGAAACCAGCTATAAGATGCCCTCCCCTGAGCCCTGAAAGGGGGGGCGGGGGAGGAGGAATTACCATCAGGTTCTGTAAGGTCTCTTTGGAGACATGGCGATTAGGGCCTGCTTAAAGGCAGAGGTAACAAATCTTTGGAGAGGGGGCAGTCAAACCAGCCCTCACCAAAACAAAGGGTTTGCTATATGGCAGCAGTAGTCTGCTCCATGGCCAATTACACAAAGTGGAAATGTAAGCTATGTGTCGTGGAGGGAATGAAGGCCAGGGGACGGTGCTTGGTGGGAAGTCCTTCCTGTGAGATATCTGGTCATACCAGACATGAGGTGGAAAGGTCTGGAATGGTAAAGCATTAAAGGAAATTGACTTAGAGGCTACCAATGAAAGGAAAGCAGATGAAGAGCAGAGACATGAGAGGGAAAGAAGAAACTCATTTCTAGAACTCACCAGTCCAAAAGGCACAGGAAAACTGGAAGGAGGACAGGTTATGGAGCTGCCCTGAGACAAGAATTCTGTTAATTGGCCAGAGGACTGGCAGTGAAAATGGGCCTGATATTTGGAAGCAGTTGGGAAGATTTGGCTGGAGAACCCAGGTAGCAAACAACTGTCCAAGAGAGAGAGCCATTTCAAAAGATGCATGAGCAGAACTAAAGGGAAGCTTCTGGAGGAAGCTGTCTGCTCAAGGATTTGGTCTGAAGGTTCTGCATTCCAGGGACAGGGGTGGTGCGCACATGGGGCTTCAGGCAAGGGTCAACAAAGGCAGGCTGAGTGACCCAAGGAAAAGAACCTCTGGGAAGACAGTGGAAGACTGATGGCAAAATCATACTCAGTTTCTTTCAGCACTGGTGATGGGCAAGTACTTCACATCAGGCATTGGTTATAGACTCTGCCTGCTTTCCCGAGTTGGCTTTCCAGTAGGAGAGACAAATCCAAAACCCCATTAACTTATATATCACAGGGCTGATGTTCTGTAACAGAGAAAGATGTAGAAAGAGGCGTGTGTGTGGGGGGGGAACATTAGTATTGATCTCTGCCAAAGAAACATAATAAAGAGGACTACACACACTCTAGCATAATACAGGGTTGACTTTCCCCCAGGAAGTGAAAAGAGGCTTCATGCTGAGGGCACGGGGTTTGCTTTAATGTGAATAAGCCCCTAAATTGACCAAAAGGTTATTTTTTTATATTGCCACTTCTGTAGTTTTACAGTAAGACATGGATATTTTTTCAGATTCTCTATTTTCATCGTTTCAATTCTATTTGCATGTATGCCCAAAAGGATCAATAACATGCTCCACTAGAGAAAAAAATTAATGAATGCACTAAGAGGCATTCACCTAAATGGGGAGTCTACCCCGAGAGCAGACCTGGGGGCCTGCTTGTCCTATAAAGCTGTGCACCCGAAACCCCGAAACCTTTGTGCTTCACCAATGTAGCTAAACCAGTGTTGAATACTTTGTATGCTTTTATAAATACCACCTCTTTTTTGGTGATAAAACTGAGGCTTCCTTGATGCTGGTAAATCATTTCTTGAAATGTTTTTCAGTAGTATTGACCTTGGAGGAATTTTTTGAATACTTCATATAATTTTTAACACATCTTTTCTGATTATGAAGGACACATTCATCGCAGAAAAGGCAGGGGAAAGTATAGAGAAGTTTTTCTCAGGCCATCTTAAAATGGCATTTGTGAACTGGAGCTTATTCTCTCTTTGGAGAGAAGCCCTGGTTCATACGTGGTTTTTATATGTATTCACAAGAAATTTTATACTTCTTCAACCAAAGCAACAGCAGCCAGTTCACCCCTTTATCTGGTGGCTGGAAGTGTCCTATTATTACTTGGACTTGACTTTAACAAAAACTAGGCAAAGTTAGTTTCCAGTAAACCCATCTCCACCAAGCATTAGGCAGAATTCTTAGATGTCCCATGATTTCTACACTATGGAGTTAACTCCTGTGTGATCCTCTCTGAGGGTGGGTACAGCCTGGGACTTGCTTTAGGGAAGGGAATATGGCGAAGGTGGTGGAAAAGGTGGTGGATGTCACTCTCAAGAGTAAGTTATGTTATATGGGTTCCATCTTGGCAGAATGGAATGACCAATTTCCCTCTGGCCCTGAAGAAGCAAACAACCGGTGCTCCGGAGAGGGCCATGCGGCAGGGAACCACAAGTGCTGGCCCACCTGAGGGCTGTATCCAGCTAGCAGCCAGGCACAGGAAATGCTCCGTCCTGAATGAACTTGGAAGCTGACTGCTTCCCAGTTGAGCCTCCAAATGAAAACACAGCGCAGCCTACGCACTGACTGCAGCCTTGTGAGACAGAGCAGAAAATCCAGCTACACTGTGCTCAGACCCCTGACTTGTGGCAACTGTGAGGCAATAAGTATGTCTACTGTCTGGAAGCTGCTAAACTTGTGGTAATTTTTTACATAGAAATGGAAAACTCACATGCCATTCCAAAATAATCCTGCACTTTGAGCACGTTAGCTCAAGTAGGCATCACTTTTCTCCAATAATGGTTCTTATCAAATTAAAATGGAGTGTCTTTTCCACCCTCATTTCTCCATTAATTCCTCCCTGGCCTGAAATACACCATAGCTCTGACTGAATTTCTGTTCACATCTTGCCTTCCATATCACAATTCATTCCTTCCCCATTTGGCCCTCATCCATGACATTTTCTGAACTTCTAACCACTGGTCCATTGCCTCCATTGCACTTTTCGTTTGCATCCGTCTTCGCCCCCCAATCACATACTGCTATGTGGCTTCTTCTGAAATCGTATTTGTCTGGAAATGTTACTGAACGTGTATATAACATAAAGAACATATAAAATATATATGGATAATCTTTTGTTCTCAGGGAAATTGTAAACTGATCGAGGCTCCGGATTTCTTCTTGTGCATAGCATTCTGCTAGGAACACCCACCTCCATATTTGAAAATTCTGTTAGAGGAAGCAGTCAGCCCAGCGGGGCTTGGTTACTGATTGAGCCTCTCCAGAGAGCCAGACCTGAGAACCTCCCTCATTGTTACCTTAATCTTGCCCAGCTGCACTTCCCTTTACTGAGAATTTAATATAATGCCATTTCATTTCAAAGATTAAACGAGGCTAACGGCGGTGTCTCGCGCTTCATAGGTGCTGGATAAATGTGAGTTGAATCACAAACTAGGGTAGCAAATCTCCCCAGTGTACAGTCTGTGCAGACACAACAGCGGGTGGAATTATCACAGACAGGCCAACACTTAAAAAGAGTTCGATGAAACCGAAGAAGCCTGTACATACAAAAGTCTCGTTTAGGTAACTGTTTAAGCTTTAGTTTCCTTTTTAAGCAGATCTATGTGGAATGCAAGACGAGCAACTGACTGGAGAATACTGATCAAGAGCGGGGAGGGAGCTAAAGGAATGCGGGTAATCTTGCCAGGAAAGAAATTTGCGCTTCTGAAATGTTTTGGTCTTAGCCACTGGCAGGATTGATCGATTGCAGTTAGCAAAGCATTTTCGGTGCAGCCTGTTCAAGCAACTGCTCCTGTACAACTGTTGCTCAGGCTCACTCTTCCTTTCACATCATATTTGAAGAGCAAGAAAAAAAGACCCATCACCCTACCCTAACTAAGCATCTGAACAGCTTCCAAGTCCTTTAAAGGAGACTCCTAAAGAGGGTCCTGAACATTTCCCCTTACCCTCTGCCTGGGTTCAAACTTCAGCTCCCAGGGCATGCCCAAGCCCCACCCCTTGCCTGTCATCTAATGAATATGCAAATCTCACATAATTGGCAGCCAATGGCGTGGGTTCTGGTCACATGGTGCCCTGGTAGGTGAGCAGACAGAAGTTGTGTGTCGGTGAACAGAGACGGCTCTCATTCTGGGGCGAGCGCCTGAGTGGAGCGCGGACGGATGCTTGGGCAGTCGTCCCTGTGGCTGCGGCGGCAGTAGTGGTGGCAGGAGAGAGGAAGGGGGAGGGCCCCAAGGGCTACACACGCTCACACTTTCAAGTTCCCTTGGAAGGAGAGGAGGTGGGGCTGCAGAGAGGAGACCCGGAGCAGTTGCATCCGTCCCGTCTAGTCTCCCCCTCTTCCTCTTGCTCCCCGCGCCTTGGCTCTGCGAGAGTTGAGGGTTCAGGTGTCGGTACGCGGCAGTCAGGCCAATAGGGCCAGGAGAGTGGGAAGCGGCGCCCAGGGTGCGGGGGAAGATGCCCATCCTGCTGTTCCTCATAGACACGTCCGCCTCTATGAACCAGCGCACTGACCTGGGCACCTCTTATTTGGACGTTGCCAAAGGCGCTGTGGAGTTATTCTTGAAGGTAAAGGGAGGGGAGGGGAGAGATGGGAAGAGCCCCCGAGGAATGGGGGTGGTGGGGGGATTTAGGTGCTTCTGTAACCCTTGTATCTCCCTCTCCTTCACCCCTCCCTTTGCGGCCCCCTCCGTCATCCCTCGTCCCGCAGCTGCGCGCCCGGGACCCGGCCAGCCGTGGAGACAGATACATGCTGGTCACTTACGACGAGCCCCCGTACTGCTTCAAGGTAAAGGGGCCATCTAAGGGTGGGCCGGGTGGGAAGCGGAAGCCAGTCGCCCCGGGCTGCTAACCCTGCACCCCCGCCCCAGGTGGTCCAGCGGCGCCCCGCAGGGGATGCGGGGGGGGGGTGGTGTGCAGAGGGCGGGCGGAGCGGTGCCGGCGGAGGCTTCCGAGTAGCTGCGGCGCCCCCGGTCGGAGAGAGGGGGTCGGGGAAGGACAGCCTCGGGGAGAAATAGCAGGACTGCCGGGCCGGTGGCGGCGACGATCGCAGCCGCCTCGGAAGATGGCGGACATTTTGCTTTTGTATGAGCCAGAGAGGGAGACTGAGGGCGCTGCTGAGATGGAAATGAGGGAGGGGAGGGGAAGGAGGGCCTGAGACCCGGAGGGAGGCTACGGGGCGGATCCACCCCTTCGGGGCGCACCACGCGCGGCCGCGGCAGAGAGGCCCGCCTGCGTCTGCGATTCCGCGGGGAGGTGCTCGGGGCCGACGCGCGGGCTTTCCCGGAGCCTTGGCTCCTCCCCTAGCCCCGCCTTCGCCACCCTCCTCGGCCCCGCCTTCCTCCCCTGTGCTGGCCCCGCCCTCTTTGCTCGGCTCTGCCCTGCTTCTCTCGCTTCTACTCTCCTCCCCTTCCTGCTGAGAGCTTGGCGGAGCCAGCCACCCGCCTGCAGAGGCTAGCTTACTCCTTTTGCTCTTCTGCAGCCGTGAACCTACTCCCACCCCAAGGAAAATCTTTCCGCGGAGCGAGCATCCCAACCCCCAGACCCAGAGAGCCCTTTTTCTGGTCTGCTAAGTAGCCCAGGTTAACCCCGCTCTCTGTTACCTTAGCTACTGTTTCACTGGAGACTCCGGGAAGCCCAGACGGGTGGGGCGGGGAGATGCCTGGTGGGAACTTACCAGGTAGGGACCTGGCCTATTTATTTACATTACAAAAACGATTTTTGTTAGCCACGTAGGGATTTATGGGGGGGGGGGGAGGGAAGGAAGGAAAGTTAGAAGAGGGCTGGACCTCACGCAGTTACAGTCAATTTCCACGATTTGATCCACAGTCTTCTGACCCACAGGAGAAAAGTATGGAGGACTTCGCCTTTGTGGGGTGGTTAATTTACGTTCCTAATAGCGAGGAGATAAAGAACTGCATTGCCTGCAGTGACCCGATAAAACTGAACTCATTGGATTAACCTCCATACGAATCCAGTTGCACACTGCAGTTTAAAATATGCATTACCACAGTCCCTGTCGTCTTTTGCTGGATGTCCTCTTTTTTCTCGGAATTACCTTAATAGCGCTGGGGAGACGCAGCCTGTGCGTGTGGTGATCAGCTTCAGCCCGAAGTGTTTAAGAGAATGAACATATAGTTGGCCAAAGAGCGTTCCTTCAGACCGAAGGGGGCCTTTAATTTTGCAACTCACAGTTTCGGTTAACAGTTGGATTTGTAGGTTCCTCTAAACATTTTTCTGATTCTGATGCTTTGTTTTCAGCTTTTGATTTGTCTATTTAGAAAAATGGACCAAATAAACAACTTCCAAAATGCCATAAGCATTCTTAAATGTCAGTTTTCCAAAGGGGTGTGACCGGTTTTTTTCCACACAGGAAAGCAGATGTTTGAACATCCTAAGTACAAACGTCTACACCCTCTAAGTACTAATACAGATAAGAACTTCTCCTTCGTAGTGTGATCATTTGAAGTCCTCCTTAATTTGAAGTAGAAAAAAGGACAAGCTACAAAGCAGTTTTCTTTTTTATCTTTAAGGAAATAACTTATTTAAAATTTTTTTCTGAATACCAAGACTCGTAGCTGAAAAATGAATCTAGATCTATAAAACACGTGGCAATACTTAGACTCTTTGGAAAGGAAAAGGAAAGTCATCCTCTATCCATCACTCCATCTTTTTATCTATTATTATGATCACAGAGTGGATACTGCCTTGTTTTCTGCTTTTCCCACCAATTTTATGCATGAGTTATTCTGGGTTGCCACATAGTCTTCGTCCTTAAAACTTTTAATGACTGTGTAAATGATACATGCTCTTTTAGAGGCTCTGAATAGTTCTCTGAGCAGAAGGGAAAGTTGGATTTTGTTTTTAGTGGAAATGTCATGTTAATTCTTTTTATCTTGCCATCTTATATGCTACATTGTTCCTAAAGTAAAAGATATTCTTTCAAGTTGACTTTGATCTTTTTTCTTTTGTAGGTCAGGTATGGGACAGTGCTTTGTGCAGTACTTTCAATTACTGTAGTCTTTCGTTATCTTCTTATTTAGTCTTTGTGCTTTTCCAAGCTTATATATGTTTTTCCTTTTCCTTTTGCGTGACTGCATGTGTTAGGAAATTGTCGGTGATATTCTGACATTCTTGTCATTTTGCCATATACCTGAATTTTCTAAGATATGCCATATTTTAGTAGCATTTTCCTTTTCTGAGTCTCAGTCATCTGCTCCTGCCCTAGGTGACCTTGCTCTCAGCATGTGGTAACTGTTCTTTTCTGATTTTGGAAGGTCTGAAATCTTAGAACATCTGGTGGATTTTTCTTAAAATTTACACTAGTCTTTCCTTTGCTGTTAGTCATAAATGTCTGTTTCCTGTCACACTGATTATCAAATGGGTCTTTGATTGTCAGCAGGCATCTGAGTTCTTGCTTAAAAATTCACTCTTCATTGGAGCTGGAGGATCTTTCAGCAAAGTGATGCCAGATAGGATTTTATTTGTAGCTTCTCTGTAGATAATGTGGAGTATGTAATTTTTAGTTTCTTTAGGGCTGGTGGGCCATTGTTAATTTCTTCTCACAATAACTGCTTAATTCTCAGGTTGTGGTTATATCCAACTCTATAAACTGTAAAATGATGTATATTTTTGGTAGAAGATTCCATTCTATTGGTGTTACAACAGGGCATGAATTGTGCATTTGGTTAGGAGGTTTTTCATCCTAATAGGCATGGAACTATTCCCAGTATATCCACTTACTCACTGACAATAAATCTTGTGAAAAGTTACTGTGACTGGAATTTTTTACTAATGTATACCATTGAGTATGTGAATATAATATTTCACTGAGGACTTAGTAACTTCTTACTGCATACCCCATAGGACATAGCTATGTGTTCTTTTAAAATTAGTCATACCTGTTACTCGCAGTCAGCTTTGCATGGATGGAATTACGTTTGATTTGAGGACCATGTCAAAAGCATATGAAATACAGGCATTTGTATTACATCTGTTTCAAGTGTTGCTTGGTAGACAAGTTTTATACACAGTGTCCGGAGTATTAACACTACCTTCAGACAATGGTTTCTTTACATAGCTAAGATGAAACTTTGCTTAATATTTTAAAATTTCCAGTGTAATCTCATAAGGTTAATAAAAACTGGAGTTTTAGCTGGTGGTGGTGATGTGTGCCTGTAATCCCAGCTACTTGGGAGGCTGAGGCTAGGGATCACTTGAGTCCGCCATTTCGAGACAACCCTCAGCAATACAGCAAGACCTAATCTCAAAAAACAAAACAAAACCAGGAGTTTTTTGGTATAATCGCTATTAATGGTTTTGACTGAGGTCATGTTGTCTTGGATGTTTTGTTTTGCTATGAATCATAATTTCCTTTTATTCAGCGAATAACAGTGGTATGCTTGTCATTACTACTAAGTACTGAGCAGAATTGAGGGCACCAAGAAGAAAGTGAGCCATGAGACTGGGGTATATAATATAAGCATTCAAAATAGTTTGGTGCTTGAAGCTATTTTCTTAAGATGATTTCTTTTTTATTGGAGGAAATGCTTTTTGGACAAAAAATCAAAATGCTTTTTTAACAAAGAATGGGGTCATTTTTCTAGAAAGAGCTGAAATACATGCGTAAATAGTGGACAGAAGCTTATTTATGCATAAATAGTAGAGATGTGTCAAAGACATAGCCCAAGTCTGTCATCTGAAAACACAGCACATTCGAAATAGTCAAATGTCTCCTTGTGCGCTGCTGTTTCACATCCTGTAGCAGTTTTGCTTCCTGATATCTGTGTGCCTTTGTCAACATGTAGCAGCAAATGGCAGCACTTGGCTTACAGATTTAGAAAGTAAACATACTTTTTATGCTGTGTCCCAAACATTTTTTGGTATTTCAGCTAAGGCGTAACTTTTTCTTATACCCGTGAATATATCTTACGGGTCTTATTTGGATTAGGTGTGGCTTTTAGGGGACCCCTTCATTGTGGTTGGAAGCTAAGGAAGTACTTGGGTAGAAGAGCAGTAAGTGGCCTGTGAGAGTAACCTGAGACAATGGGAGGTGCATTTAAAAACTCAAAATGCCACAAAGACAGTGTTGACTTTTATGAATTGTTTTGCTCCTGATCTTGCTTCCTTTCCACCTTCCTCACTGGCCATTTGAAGTGTGGAATGATAGTTAATTTGAAATAAGAATAGGAGACGCTACCAACAAAATGGAAAAACAAACGACTGAATGGGAGAAAATTTTGCAAGTTGTATATCTGATAAGGGTTAATATCCAAGATATATAAAGAACTCACCCCCCCATCCTATAACTCAATAGCAAATAAATAACCCAAGTTTTTAAAAATGAGCAGAGGATCCAAATAGACATTTTCTTTTGATGGGCAACAGGAACTTGAAAAGATGCTTACATCACTAATCATCGAAGAGATATAAATCAAAACCACAGTGAGATATCAATTCATACCTGTTCAAATGAGTGCTGTCAAAAAGAGAAGAAATAAAAAGTGCTGGTAAGGATGTGGGGGAAAAGGAACATTTGTGTACTGCTGGCAGGAATGTAAATTGGTGGAGCCAGTGTAGAAGATTGAACTACCATAAGATCCAGCCATTACACTTTTGAGTATTTATTCAAAGAAAACAGAAACACTCAAAAAAATATACACATGCCCATATTCATTGCGGCATTCTTTACAATGGCTAAGATATGGAAACAATCTAATTGTCCATTGATGGGTAAATGGATACACAAGTTTTGGTACACACACACAGGAATATTGTTCACCCATTAAAAGGAATGAAATCTTTCAATAGGCAACAACATAGAGGCACCTTGGGGCATTATAAGTGAAAAAGGTCAGACAGGGAAAAAGGTACTGTATAATCTCATATATGCAATGTAAAAAAATCTTTACATTTGTAGACACAGAGAACATAGTATATTGGTAGTTGTTAGTGGCAGGGGACTAAGGTTTGCAAAGTAGGTTGATGAGGTCAAAAGATACAAATTTTTGGCTATCAAATAACTAAGTCCTGGGGATGTAATATAATATTATGTGTACATATATAGGAAGTAAATGCTTACATTTATTCAACTTTTATTCAACCTACAAATTAACTACAATTTGCTGGGACAAAATTTAGAGTAAGGTACTCTGACAAGTCAAATCAGAACCTTACTGAAAGCTTATATAGTTAGCTCTTCATTGCTTATGTATATACTACTCTCTCTAGCTGGACTCTAGTTTGTGGTTTTGTTTTACAGTGAATAAAATATTTCTTGTTTGAAAACAAAAAGGAACATTGGTAGAAAACTACATCTCTGGGCAAAAGAGTAAGTGATATCTTCTGACTAGGTGACCTCTAGAAGATGCCTGGGGAGTACTGACAAAATGGGGTCGCCCTGTCTGTTCTGTATGCCAAAGCTCTCTTGTGCCCATTCATCCTTATTTGTTCTGCCTTTATTTCAACTTTCTTCAGTCTCCAACTGGATCTTTGTTGCAACAGTTACTCAAACGGTCTTCCTACTTCCAGTTTGGCTCTCCACTGATCCCCTGCCCTGCCCCCCCCACCCTCCCCACCCCCGTTGCCACTAGATCAATTATTCTTAACATAAAATAAAATGTCATTCCCCTCTTAAATCTACTTAACATTTCAGAATGTTAAGGTCACTTCATTACATTTCAGAATAAATTCCAAACTCCTTCCCCTGACTTCCAAGGTCCTTCATGATCTGGTCTTACTTTAACCTTTCTAATCATGTTTCTCTATTATCTTCTCATGGACCTCAGGTTTCAGCCACAGTGAAATCTCAGGGCATCATCTCCATTGACACTATACCTCTTGCTTCTGTGCTATGGAAGATGTTGTTCACTCTGTCTGGGGCATGCTGGTTGGCCTCACATGCTTCAGCTCTTCAGTCTACATTCTCAAAAGTCATATTGCCTCTCTCTTCCCCAGTCCTTCTCTAAGAAGTGTAGCAACTCCCTCTGTGACCTTCATACATTGCCCAGATCTTAACAACAGCAATCAGTATGGTATGTGGTGATTGTCATTGTTCATGTTGGTCTCCCTACTGTCAACACTTTAGGGGCGCATATTTGAACTTTGCTATATTTGTATCCCAAGTGTCTGAAGGAGTGCCTCAATTTTAACAGGAATTCAATAATTGGGAGAAGATTTCAAGCAATATATATGTGTGGAAGTTATCTAGACCCCCTTCTCTTTTCATTGCCACTTTTCCTCAGAGGATAATCACTAGTAACATGTTTGATGTTTATTACACCTCACATTTCCATTTAGGTTCAGGTTTATAATAACTTTTTTGCAAGGCCAATGTAGTTGTCTCCACTTTTGTTTATTGATGTGTAATTCCTATACATCAAAATACAACCTTAATGACTATGTATTTTTAAAAATCTTTATATGATCATGTAACTTTCACCCCAGATCAAGATACAGAGCATGTTCATCAACCCAGAAAATGCCTCTTGCTTCTTCTTCTTCTTTTTTTTTTTTTTTTTTGAGACTAGGTCTCACTGTTTTTGCCCATGGAACCGCAGGCTCACGTTGCCCGGGGTACCACAGACTCAAGCAATCCCCAGGCTCAGCTTCCCTAGTAGCTGGGATAACAGGCATGCACCACCACCCCCAGCTATTTTTTTGGGACTAGGTCTCGCTACGTGCCCCCGGCGGGACTCGAACCGCGATCCCTGCCCCTGGACATGGCTTCCTAGGCTGCCACCTACAGGCATGCACCACCATGCCTGGCTAACTGAGGATTTCTGCTACAGCAACCTAGGTAATTCATTTACTCTATACCCACTATTCACTGAATACCTTCTCTGGACTAAGTGGTGTTACAGGGACCTAAGGCAAGAAAGATCCAGGAAATACCTGGCCCAGAGAGAGATCAGCCTATTAAAAGATGTGATCCTACTCACTAAGGGTCTTGAGGCAGGTCATTGAAAAAGGTGACTGGGGAGTGCATGTGCAGGAATGGAGGGTCAAGAACAGTGGACTCTTTTTATTTTATTTTTTAATAAAGTACCATTGTTTTACATCCTTGTTAGTGTTTTGACAGGATAGGGTTTCTCCCGTCAGGTGTGGTCACTGTAGCTCTCCAAGGCACCCAAAGTCCATTGTGCCCCTGCTCAAAGAACAGTAGACTCTTAAGCAATGGATCAGGTCGGGGGTGGGAGGGATACAGGACACGTTGAGAATTCAGTTTATCCAGTTAAGATTGTAACTAGGTAAGACTGGATGGGAGAAAGAACTGTGAAACCTACAGTTTGAACCTTTCTCTCCCAGAATGAATTGCCAGGAGGTGGATTTGAAGAGAACCAGATCAAGGCTAGTTTACCAGGTGCTTGTTTGGTTATTATTAAACAGAAACATACCTAGAGGTGGACCAAGGGCAGGGAGGAATCAAAGACGGGGGAAACCTGGCAGATGTAGTTGAAACTGCCTAGTTGCCTGAGTGCTGGCCACTTGAGAGCTTTTGACCTTGAAGCTGGGATTGAGCTGGGAGAGATGGCAGGAGTACAGGACACACAGAAGGACAAATATTGTCCTTTCCCCTTTGCCTTTGCTTCAGGCAGACAATTAAAACTGCTCAGAAGACAAGAGTTATCAGTTTCACAGTGACTAAACAGGGCAGCTGCTCCAGGTCTGGGGGAGAAATGTGCTTCCCAGGGAAGGCAGGATTGAGAATCCTCTGCATGGGGGAAGGGATGAAGAAGGGATCTGACTGGTTTAATTTAAAGTCCTTAAATGAAAAACTCTTTGTAAACATGGCCTCCAGTTCGCTTTCACAGAGAGCGTAAAGAGAGATTCGGGCAGTTCCTTTGTGTGCTGCTGAAGGCTTGGGAAGGGCTAGCTCCTGGATACAATGTTCTAGATGGTGATTAAGTTCCCAGACCTTCCTCCCCAGGAAAGCCTTTTTAACCCTTAAAAGTCACTTAGCCTTAGAACTATTGTGCTTATTATTGTTTCTACTGGGAAGTGGATTTGGGTTTCCAAGGTGATGTCTTAACAGCACTTCCTTCCCGCCTCACAACTCCGGTGGGCTGATGGTCCCAGTGAAGCGTGAGGCCGCTCAGAGAAAATCACATATATGGTTTGCACAGTATTTCTTAAGATACATATAATGTTCAGGGTCCTAGAAGTTGTTTCTGAGGGAGGATCCTTCCTCTGGAAGTTCTGTTTAAAATGAACACCACCATAATGGACTCATTTGTGCCCTAAAGGATATCATACAGTTCATAGGTTCATAGGTTCATAGGTTGATTATCTTTGGCCCTGGGACAAAATACAAAAGTATCCCGTTCTTGTTTATCTTGAAAGTCAGTTTTGGTTGCTTGGATTTTTGGATATAGTTAGTGATCCAGATGGTTGAATTAGATGCTTTCCTCCTGGACTTAGTACAAATAGATCTATATGTGAACTTCCAATATAACTACAGTAATACTAAATTCTATTTATAATATGCGGTCACCAGTGGCACTAAATGTTCCCTGATTTCAGTGCTTCTAGAAATATAGAACATCTTCCTTAATAGATTTACATAACTTCTTGGCCCAAGAATTCCCAGGAACAGTACTCATCAAGGAAAGCAGGATAAAGGATAAATTCTCTAGCTTGGCATAGCATAAAACTAAGAAACAAAGGGGCTTTGTATCACTTCCCTTATGAGAGGCTTTCTTGATGTTCCCTAGCAGAGCCCTTGATTCTATCATGGGAAGTAGCATTAAAAGGAAGAGGGACGCTCCCACAACAGGAGGACTTGCATGATTATTACTTTCTCTAAACTCAGTCCCTCTAGTGGGGATCAAGGGAGTGAGTATGTTATTTTTTTGTAATTGTAATAGTTTCCATTTAAGGAAAAAATACTAATCCCTAATCCTGACACTGGGTGAAAGCACAGATATGGTAATGAACAGCCTGCATACAAAGTAGAAGGATTTTATAGCTCTAGTTTGAAACCCTCCTAAAACCCATCTTATAGTTAGAGGTGTTATCTGGCTCGTACAGATAGAACTTGGCTTACATTTACTTCCTTGTACTAATGAACAATAATTTAATAACTTTCTAATAATAGCAGCTGACATTTACTGAGTATTGCTTATGTACAGGGCAAAGTGCCAATGAATGTAGTGCTTATTTCATTTATCTTCCCAGCCAGTCGAAGTCCCAGGTACTATTGTTATCCTCATTTAACAGAGAGAGGACCCAGAAAGGTTAAGTGACACAAAGGAATGGTAACCCACGTCTGTCTCTCTTCCAGAGTCTTGAGTAATGAGTCACTTCACTTTTTCTGCCAGTCATGGTAGAGTATTCCTTTTAATGACTTCTCTCTGGTATTTTCTCATCCTCATATGTGTCCTGTTTTGTAAGACAGAATTATCAGGCTATTGTTTATAGTTGCTTTTGATATAACAATGCTTGGTATTATAGCAAGCACTCCATGAATAAAAATTGTTACTGCTAGTGTTACCATTTTTATTATTTCTCTGCTTCCAGGTGAATAACATGGCATATTGTTTGTGAAACATGGAGTCATTCCTCTAATGGGGACAGATGTGGTGTTGCCAGGACTCTCAGGCACTGGGGCTTGAGATAATATATCCATTGAGGGTGGAGGTTCACCTAGGTGGCATAGGCCCAGTGGCGTAGGAAAAGAGTTTGGTAGTCTTTGCCTATCCAGTGGTCTCCAGAAATGGATTTGCCATCTTCACTCTGTCAGTCTCCTGATAAATGTTCTTCTTGTAGGGAAAAGAAAGACCTTCCATGTGTATTGTGGTCACCATGCAGTATTTTGTAATCCAAAACCTGTGGGCAAGGCTGGCATACTTTTGTGAAAGGCCTGAATGCTCCACTCCATCCCTATAGATTTCTGTGTCTTAGCCAATGCCTCGCCCACTGACCCAGTCATCATTCTGCCCAGGTACCCACTCTCCTCTAGCCTCACCACTGCTATCACCAGATATCTGACCCAGGAAAAGCCCTATTAAGACTTTTGTGCTCATGTGCAGGACATTTATGGAAAATAATAATAGGGTTTTGCATCTTAAACCATATTTGCTTGATTGTACTATTCATTAATGGCAGTTGCTCTTTCGTTATTTATATCCACACTGTTGGTTCAGTAGTTCAGTAAATTTACTACTAAAAGCCAAAGTCTGGACTTGATTGCCACTGAACAAAAGTCTCAAAACATTTTTGTTTGTGTAAGAAATGGTACTAATGAAAAAAAATCGCTTATTAAAATCTTAGGATTTACTATACAGCTACTTGGTCAGTTGACTAATGTTTATTCTCTGTCCTTGACTGCATTTGAAACTGTTACTACTTTTTCCTCCCAGAAACTCATCACTTTCTCTATTCTGTTTTTCTACCCCTTTCTCTGATCATTCTTTTTTTTACCTTTCAAGTTCTTTTCCTTGGTGAATGCATCATACCTCACTCATACTTTTAAATATTTCTTCTGCACAGACCCCCACTCCATCTTCAGCATCTGACCCTAGCACCCCTGGCTGACTACAGAACATCTCCACTTCACTATCCTGCCACCAGCTCAGAGTTAGCGTGTCAGAGAGCCTCCGTGAATCTCAAGCCTGTCTCCTCTGACATATTCCCCATCTTTTAGGGGAGACTGCCAGATTGAAAGCTTGGTATTATTCAGCTTTGAACCTGTCCTTCTACCTCCTTCCAAGTTCCATCTATCACCCCTTTGAGATGTCTCTAATAGCTATTCCTTTGGCTTGATCTTTGCTATCCAGACTTGAGTCCAGGGCCTGGCCTTTTTGGCCTTGGCCTCTGTAATAACATTCTGTGTGGTCTTCCTACTCAGTACCTGCACCAACTGCGAACCTTCTAAAAAGCAAAGCTGGTTTTAGCTTCTTGCTCCCCCCTCACAAACTTTAAGACTCCCCAGGCCTATGGAATCAGGTCCAAATTGCTCAGCCTGCCATTTTGAACTCTCTGGATTTGCTCCACATGTTCATATAAACTCATTTCTCATCAATTCTGCATAAAATTCCTGCACTTCAGCCAAACCTGTCTCTTACAACCCCCTAAGCATGTCTCCCTGTTTCCAAACAGGAGAGAGAGCCAGGAGAGCAGGCAGTCTTGGGGTGGCAAGAATATTCAAAGTATTCCATGAAAGGTGTGACTTGAGGGAGCAGTTGTAACAGAGATGCTTTAAAATGCTGTTTTATAATAATGAGAAGTTGCACAAATACGGGGGGGGGGGGAATTTGTGGGTAACTGGACTATGACCTTTAATGGATTAGCCTGAACTAGACCAAGATATTTGGGCTTAAATTTGCCTGGAGGCACTGCTATTTAGTCAGAAGCCTAGATTCTGCATATTTGTCTCTGCAGAAGGGAACCCACCTAACTAGACAGTAGGCGATAGGCTTGCAGCCTTTAATGCAACTCTGGCTAGAATTGGAAGTCTCTTGGTGTCTTCTGTTTTATTCCTGGATGCTGAAGATGCATGGAGCAAAAATTCTCCATTTTTCTTAAAAGTGTATTTGTGTATAGGTACTATAAACTCCATTTCTTGGTGATGTTATGAGCTATGTTAGATGTTGATCTAAAGCATTCCTTTGTACTTTGATAAAATTCAGATTTTCAAAGTGGTCACAACATAGCTTTTTTTTTTTTTTTTTTGAGACTAGGTCTTGCTATTTTTGCCCGTGGAGCCGCAAGCTCTCGTTGCCCAGGGTAACACAGACTCAAGCAATCCCCAGGCTCAGCTTCCCAGGTAGCTGGGATGACAGGCGCGCACCACCACACCCAGCTATTTTTTTTGGAACTAGGTCTCGCTATGGGCCCCAGGCGGGGCTCAAACCGTGATCCCTAGCCCCGGCCGCTTCATAGGCTGAAGCTTACAAGCATGAGCCACCGTGCCGGGCCTAGTCACAGCATAGCTTTCTAAGAAATCACATCTCCAGGTGTGTCAAGTTGTGTCCATTTAGCAGCTCTGTCAAGAGTGCTGAACTGGAAAGCGTAGTCCCAGTTCTTAGCTTGGCATTCTTAGCTGAAGTCTGCTGCTGATTAGATGGATACAGGACCCAGCAAGTCACTTAACCTTTTATGGCAAGTCAGTTTCCTTATCTGTAAAGTGAAGGGATTAAACTAGATTATTTATACCTTCTATGCCAGAAAGTACAGGAGAGAATTGTATAACTGAAAGGCAAGATGTGAAATAGTTTGTTTTGGTTTTGTTTGTTCTTTGGTTTTGTATCTCTGCACATATATGAGTGAAATCAATCTGGTATTTGTCTTTTTCCTGCTAACTTCCAGTTCCGTCTGTGTTGTTGAAAATGGCAAGAGTTCATCCTTATTTATAGCTGAGTAGTATTCCTCTGTGTGTGTTGTGAGAGAGAGAAACATCTTTTTAATCTACTCATCTATTTGTCCTCAGGAACTAGATTGTTTCCATAACTTTGCTATTGTAAATAGAGCTTCAGTGAACATAGGAGTGCATATATCCCTTCAGAGAGATACCTAAGAGAGGAATTGCTGGATCATCTGATAGATTTTTAATCTTTTTTTTTTTTTGAGACTAGGTCTTGCTATTTTTGCCCACGGAACCGCAGGTTCACGTTGCCTGGGGTACCACAGACTCAAGCAATCCCCAGCCTCAGCTTCCCAGGTAGCTGGGATTACAGGTGTGTGCCACCATGCCCACCTATTTTTTTGGAACTAGGTCTCACTATGTTGCCCCACATGGGACTCAAACCGCAATCCCCAGTCCCAGCCGTGCATCATAGGCAGATGCTTACAGGCACATAATCTTGTGAGGAACCTCCATTCTGAAAAACAACTTCTTAAAGATGGCTAAACAAAGATGAGTCTAAAATATCTGCAAAGTGCATTTATAAATTTTCAATTCTTATCCCCAGGGAATCAGAAAAGTTTTTTGAGATAATCATCTAAAAAATTAGTCTGGTGCAAAGAGTTGTTATATAGTATTTAAAAAGTGATGAATATCCACTATACAATCACCTCTGTTCAACTCTTTGCAGTGTATGGACTCACTCCTGTCCTTGTGTATTTTTCTGGGGCCCCTTTGTTCATTTTAAATTTGTGTATGTGTTCATAAAATTTTCTATTACAACTGAACAGCTAAACAATTGAATATGTGATCTGTACAATAGCTACAATAGTATTTGTATGTAGTTTTTTGATAATAGGTATTGGTTAATAACTATAGTTGAAATGGGTTGAGAGTAAAAGAGGAAAACTTAAATTTTTTTCTTTTTTTATTGATTACATTTTTTAAATGTTCTATTGATTACACACACACACATATATATATAACATCATTTTCTACCCTGAGGTTCTCCCATCACCTTGATCCATCTTTATCTCTTCTGCCTTCCCCCTCCCCCAATTTTACTCTCTTCCCAGTCTCTTACTCTATGCTTCAGTTCTGTTGAAGGTTTTAATTTTTCTTGTTCATTTGTTTGTTTGTTTGTTTTCCCTGTCCCCCTCACATAAGTGAGACCATCCCATATTTCTCTTTTTCTTTCTGGCTTATTTCTACTAACATGATTCCTTCTAGCTCCAACCATGTTACTATGAATGACATGTTTGTCTTTTTTGATTGATGAATAATATTCCACTGTGTAGATAGACCACATCTTTTTCAACCATTTGTCAGTTTTGGGCCATTTGGTTTGTTTCCATATCTTGACAATTGTAAATGGTGCTGCGATAAACATCCGGGTACATGTGTCTTTTTTAATTAGTATTTTTGTGTCTTTTGAGTAGATTCCCAGTAGTGGGATTGCTGGGTTGAAGGGTAGTTCCATTTTCAGTAGCTTGAGGGTCCTCCACACAGTCTTCCCTAGTGGCTGAACCAGTTTGCACTCCCACCAGTGGTATAAGAGTGTTCCTGATTACATGTTTTTTTCACATCATTGTATAACCTGAGGTTCTCCCACCACCATGTCACTCATGAACCATCATCCTGATCTCTTGTGCTCATCCCTCCCCTGATTCCCCTCTCCCTCCCCCCATCTTGCTATATGCTTTAGTTCCATTGTCAGTTTTAACTTTTTCTTGTCCTTTTGTTTGTTTACCCTATATCCCACATATAAGTGAAACTGCTTATATGTATTTATCTTTTTCTTTCTAACTTATTTCCACTAGCATGATTCCTTCTAGCTCCATCCATGTTGCTGCAAATGACATGAGTTTTCTTTTTGATCACTGAATAATATTCCATTGTGTAAATATACCACAACTTTCTGATCCATTCATCTGCTTTGGGGCAGTTGGGTTTTCATATACTAGCTTATAAATAGTGCTGCAATAAACATAGACATACAGGTATCCTTTTGAATTAGTGTTTTGGTAGATTTTTTGAATTAGTGTTTTGGTAGATTCCCAGAAGTAGGGTTGCTGATCAAATGGTAGTTCCATTTTCAGTAGTTTGAGGGTCTTCCACACAGCTTTCCATTGGGGCTGGACCAGTTTACATTTCAACCAGCAGTGTGAAAGTGTTCCTCTTTCTCCACATCCTCACCAGGACCTGTTGCCCATTTTTCTGATATGGGTATTCTTACCAGTGAGGTGGTATCTCATTGTGGTTTTGATGTGCATTTCCCTGATGTAGTGATGTTAAACATTTTTTCATATGCCTGTTGGCCATTTGTATTTCAAAGAGGAAAGCTTTTAACATTTATATCTGACTGAATTTGGCAAATTATTTACAACTTGAAGATAGTTTTATTTCAGTAACAGAGCAACTGACTGTTTGAGAAGAAAAGTTTTTAGAATTCATTTTCTACATGATAGTATCTTCTGGTAGAGATCAAATTTCTTTGATCTTATGCTTTCAAGTGAACTCTGAGAGGTGTGCCACTCCATAATTTTATCCTAAATGCCCTGATGGTAAGAATTGAAAACTCACAAATGCACTTTACAGATATTTTAGACTAATCCTTGTTTGTTTTTTAGCCACTAAAAAACTCTTTTTAAAGGACCTATATGCCACAAAGCAAAATTCATTGCTTTTTGTCCTTGGAATCAAACTGTGAATCATTTCTTTTTCAAGTTTACTTGAAAATATGTGCTCATGGGTATGTTTTACCATCTGCTTAAAAAGGTATTCAGCAGCATATGAACTGTTAAAGAAGTTTCTTCAGTGTATTAAGGGCCAATGTCTTAACTTTTTTAAAAAAGAAGACTCCTGTAAGCTAGATTTCATTTATGTAGTCTCAGCTGATAGTTCCTGAAGGGTATGATTAAAAGTTGGGGGACTGAACCACAGAGTGATAGCATTCAGAGTTCTCAAGAGGAGAAATGATACAATCAAATAAAATGGATGGAGTATTTTAGCAAGTTCAGTGTCCTTGAGAAAGTAACTTTGACCAAAAGGAATCCAAAAGAAGTGGGTATTCCTTTTTTCAGGTGTAGGTCTCGATTTTTGATTTTATAGACTTTTAGAGAAATGACACAATTATCTATTTACACCCCCTCCCCCAATTTAAAGAGAAAGGAATCTTGGCTTCTGAATGAAATGCAAAATTCACTGGTTTATGACAATAATGGGACATTTTTTGTTATGAATATTCCTTGATTCTGTTTCTAATGTTGCTATTTATTCCAAAGGACATTCTTTTCATCAATGTGGAGTTTAAAAGTGCATAACAGTTGGAAGCTTGGTTCTTTTTTAAAATAAAACTATTTCAACTGACACAGCATTGGTTTACAACACTGTATAGGATTTTTAAGATTTAGGGGTTCACACCTCCGGATATATGTCACCACACCCATGTACTGTAGGCATCAGGCTCACCAACTTGTGTAGGTACTTTATTGGTTCTAGCAGTCACACAGACACACTAGGCAGGGCAGGGCTGGGCCAGGAATCTTCACACTCTTTCTATGGGCTCTCTCTTGTGCTCTCATCCTGTGCTCTGTGTACTCTCCCACCCCAGGGTGACACCACCCTCTCAGGCCCACTCACACATATGCACACCCACTGGGCCAGGCATGTACACACAACCATGGGTAGGGTTCAATACCACAGGTGCTGATTATACAGGCTGACAGGGAAAAACCTGACCGACTCATTTACCCTACAACCCACCACGAAGGCACCAGTAGCACTTTACTACAGTCCATTGCGCCCCCGTCACCCCTTTGCACCTGTGAGTGGGCACACCTGGGGCTCTGAGGAGAGGGTAAGAGGGCGTGTCACACCAGTCAGAAAGCATGGGGGAGGAGAGATGTGAACAAATAGAGAATGTGAAGAAAACGCCAGAGAGAGAAGGAGCCCAGGGAAAAGGCATGAAGATTCCTGGGGGCTGTGGGCTCCACCTGGCCCCTGGCTCTGCCCTGCCTGGTGTGTCTGTGTAACTGTTAGACCCAATAAAGAACCTACCCAGAATGGCCTGCCTGTGCACTACAGTTGGCTTCTTGAACAGGATGGTTGCACTCCAGCTCCCCACTCCCACCCTCCAACCTCTAGGAAACTCAGTTCTGCAGTCATATTTCTAGGGTTTGATTTGTTTAGTTTTGTCTGTTCCTTTGCTTTGCTACTTTATATTCCACATATGAGTGGAAGAATCTGGTATTTATCTTTCTCTTCCTGATTTATGAGAACTGGATATTTATAAAGTAAGGAATTTTATAAGAAAAAGCTCTTAGTACACATAAAAACCAGATAATAGAATGCCTCCTTTGAACTTGGAAGTGTGCCAGTACTTTGCATAAAGTGATAAAACCATAAAAAGAGTGCTATCAGGCCAAATGCTACATTTTTAAGGGGGAAAATGCACCAGCCAGGGTCAGAAAATATAACGCAAGGGGCAAGTTTTAATAGCTGTTAGAAACAAGTAATTTTGTTGTCTTAATGACATAGGGCCTTCCAAATGCACTACCTGTAACCTTTTAAGGTGATTTCAGCGCTCACAGTATTGTGTTTACCCTGAAGAAAAATAAACTTTTGGTCTTGTATTTTTCAGAATTGAAGTTCATTTTGTGAGAAGAAAATTCTTGAAGTTGTAAAGCTTTAACTCACATAAATATTCCATATAAGGCTAAGGGCAAAGACTAAGGGAAAGAGCATTTGTCTGTTCAGGAAACAGAATTGGTTGGAAAAGCAGGGCTTCATATTTTTCTGTGTCATTTGTCTCACTGGTTAGGTTACCAGCACAAGAGCAGTTTTTGATGGCAAAGACCATCGGATGCTAAATTGGAGAAATAAGTTGGTTGAAAAAGCTGTTGAAATTGATTTATTCACCTTGTCTGTATTGCTGTGGAGCAAGCTCACTCCAAACTTAGAGAGCTCAGAATGGGAAAAGGAAAATAGTTTATCTTTCAACTAGAAAAATGATGGCCTGGCTAAATTTAGACTTAAGCTATAACGTGCAACATCTGGCAAAATACTCAAAACAGTTAATCATCTCGTCTGTATCCACCTAAGAAAAGCCCACGGTCAGGTCCAGGCTAGATCTCTAACGTGGAATTAGGAAAGGCCAATATTACCAAGCTGATTTCATTTCATTGAATAAAAGGTAACAGTTCTCATCAAAAAAGAGGGAAGCAACATATAGCTCTGTAGGTTCCAGGGAGGCTGTTTATTCACTGCCAGGGGCTTGCTAACAAGTTAGGAAAATTTGGACTAATGAGAACTGCCGTTCAGGGAAGTGTGTGACTGGAGTGTGTGCATGCAGTGACTGGCCCCCAAGTCAGAGGATGTAGCAAGTAGCACCTTCCAGCAAAAGTTTCCCTTGCTATGTGAGTGAGCCTGGCTTTGGCATGAGCTAGAATGTTGAAGGGATGAATTTGCTGTGTGAAAAGATTCACTGTCATTCCCTTTCACTAGCTGCCACCCTGGAGAATATTACTTATTCATTTGTTGATGTACAAATATTCAATTTACATATTTTTAGGGAGCATTGTCTGTGGAAAGTTAGTTACAGTTTCTCTAAATCTTTTCAGTTACCTTACAGGGGAAATTAATAGCATGTGCATTAAATCTTCACATTATAGCGGTCCTAATGAGGGCTGTACAGAGTAGTAAGGGTAACATAACACATAACCTTCCAAGACAGCTGGGTTTTTAAAAAAGGCTTCAGCACCACCCTAACCATCACTTCAAGAATGGTTAATCTGCTTTTACTTCTTGCTTGTTTATACTTCCTGGCAGGATTCTGAATGGAGGAAAGGATTCCTCTATTAAAAAAAAAAAAAAAGTAAAAATTGATGAATCAGAGAAAGTTTTCCCCAAATGGGCTGAAGTTCAGGAAGGACAAGTATTAGCATGCTGAGGTTTGGGGGAGCCACTATATAACACCCCTCTTTCCCTCCTCCATTGAAACCAAGGGAGAAATGAGACAGGAATTAGCCAGAGTTTCAAATAAGTTTTATTCCTGATAAAACAATGTTTCCTCTCTGGAGGACAGAGCGTAGAGTGTGTTCACAAAAAGCTTCCAAGTGGTTCACATGTGACAGAACAGACCTCCTGATGGTCTGTTTTAGGGACTGAGCCTGCCATTTAAAAAAACATGTCAGAGAAGACTCCACAAAATTAGTTTTAGCTTCCGGCCTGGAAAGAGCAGGTCCATTTCCTGTTTCCAAGCCCCTGTCACATGAGAAGATGGGGTAATGTGGTGGTGGGAGAACTTTGGGGTATACAATGATGTTTTAAAAAGCCAATCAATTTTTAATTAAAAAAATGGGAATAAGGGTGCAGATGGCAGAGCAAAATATTTTTTCAGGCTTTGCCCCTCTGAGGAGGAGAACACATGTTCTCTTTGTCCTGTGGTGATATGGTGAGGGCTGCATAAAGGAGTAGGGAGAGCTGAGACAAGAACCAAGGTCACTGAGAAACTGAAAGGCCCTTATTTTTCTCTTGCTATTCAAAGAGGGTTTTAGTTGACTATACAAATTTAAACGAGACCTGAATTCAAGTATTTGCCAAGACAGGGGTATTTTCTTTCTCTAAGCCAGGTTTACATTAAGAATGGGTACAAGGTTTGGAATAATGTACCACAACTAGCGACCCTCCTATTGGTTTTTCAGTCCTTTCTTGGCTTGCATGAGGAAACAGCTCTAGGAAGGGGTAAAGGACTGACTTGACTACTACTTGCCTGGTTAGTTTGTGAGGGCTATAAACAGACTCAGATCTTGCAAGTTCTCGTCATTGTTCCCCACTCCCAACTGGTTTGAATTTAGACATCAGGGAAGGTAGGCTTAAATGAAATTTGAAAATTCTATTCCATTTCCAAACTTGTAAACTTGTATAACAAGACCCATTGTAGCATGTTAGTCTTTTCCCTCCATTAGCCTATATAACCAGCACCTGGGGTGTTGTGTCTTCCCTGTGGTTGTGCGGCCAAGTGGGTATGCGCATGTGTAAGTGTGCACAACTGGGCATGGGAGAGAGGGGATAAAGGGGCACAGAGAGGCGAGCAGAGGTGGGAGCAGGAGAGCATGAAAGAATGTCAGGGAGAAAGAGCCCAGAGAAAGAGCATGAAGATTCCTGGGGGTTTGGGGGTCTCAACTTCAACTGCCTCCCTCCCCACCCGACCCTACCCTGAGTCCCTGACCTGCGTTGCCTGGTGTTTTTTTGTAACTGCCAGAACCAATACAGAATCTATGCATATTGGTGAGCCTTATGCTTACATTTGGTGACTAGAATGCTTACACAACACCCCTCTCTGAGGTAAACATGTGGAATACGTGGAGGAATCTTTAGTAGAGTGGTTTAAACTGGTTAAGGCCACCTGAGTTCAAATCCTAGCTGTGTCATTTCCATTAAGCTACAAAGACTTGTTGGGTTTCTCTGAGCTTCAGAGTACTAGTCTGTAAGATGGAGATAAGAATAGCACCTGCCTCATGAGGCTCAGATGAGGTTATGAAAAATGCTCTGCTCAGCACATGTGACTTCCTGATGCATAGGTATAATTACTCTTTATCATCATTATCCTTTACCTCTGGAAGACTTTTAAAACTTGACCTGTGAATATAAAAAACTCTCCTTTTAGGATTTCACACATGATAGGTTACTCCTTATTCTGAACCTCTAGCCTTTGGGTCTCTCAGGCTAGAAGCTTTGTTGTCATCTTTTACTCTCGCTCAGGCCTGTAGTCTCTCACCAAGTCCTGTCCTATTTATTGAAAATGTTTCTCAGCGAACCCCTTCCTCTTTATTCCCATCCTAACTCAGCCCTGATTCCCTATGGCCTGGATTACTAGTCATCTTTCTCTTTTGCTGACTACAGATTCTCCTTCCTCTAGCCTGCCTTATTTGTTACTGCCAGTCTCATCCTCCTAAGACACCATTTTGATCCAGTTTCTCCAGCGTTGGCGTCTGTGATGAGTGTATTGGTTGCCGAATCAAGGAGAGATCACTTGTGCGACCTTTAATTCCCTCTGAACATCTCTGCCCCAGAGCTGTATGTTGCCAGCCACACACAAAATTTAACATTTTCTAGTAGCCTTATGGTTTGCAACCACCCCTGGCTGAGATGTGTTCATTGTCAGTTCTCAACAGAAGAAAAGATCATTTTGGAGCCTCTAGTAGACTTTTACAGACTTTTAATGCTGAGTCAGGGGACAGTACAGGCCAGGCAAGGAGACAGCCACTTGTACCCTCTTTGTCCTCAGAGTAACTCCACCCTTTTAGCCTTCACCTCGCAGCCCAGGTGTCAGCATTTACATAGATGCTGCCTGGAACCAGGTGTCCATCATCATGGGAGGCATGCAAGACCACAGGTGTAAGTCATAGAGGGCAGAGGCAGGAAGGTGTAAAAACCCAACTTTTAACTCATTTACCCTACACCATATTTCAAAAAATCAGGTGACACCTTTGTAATATATTTGGTTTTACAGAAAATATTCAAAACATTTTATCATGTAATCAACATAAACACGATGTGGTATTTTCATTTTTTTTTTTTTGTTATTCTTCAGAGTCCTCAAAAGCCCACATGTCTTTTACATCACATCTAAAGTCAGACTAGCTATGTTTTAAGTGCTCAGTTTCCACAGGTGGTGGAGGGCGACTGCATTAGCTAGTGCAAATCTAGAGTGGGACTCGCCGCCACTGCCACCCCACAAACTAAGACAGAGTTAAGTCTTACTTCTTCCTGGTTTATTAAAACAGAGATAGTAACACCATGCATATTTTTAGGGTTTTCCTAAGCAAATATGAAGTGTGAAAGTGCTTTGTAAGGTATAAAGTTTGGTAAGAATGTATATGCAAGTCATTATCAGGAGTAAAGGTGTTACTGACATGGTTCATAGGTTATCTTCAGACTAATTGGAAAGAAAAGACTTAAGAATGCAGGCCCAGGCATGGTGGTGCATGCTTGTACGTGGCAGCCTAGGAAGCCACGGCTGGGGCCAGGGATTGCAGTTCGAGTCCCACCAGGGACACATAGCGAGACCTAGTCCCAAAAAAATAGCTGGACATGATGGTGCACTCCTGTATTCCCAGCTACCTGGGAAGCTGAGACTGGGGATTGCTTGAGTCTGTGGTACCCTGGGCAATGTGAGCCTGCTGTTCCACAGACAAAAATAGTGAGACCTAGTCTCAAAAAAAAAAAAAAAAAGAATGCAATTTGGCTGTTCTGGATTCATTTATGAAAAAAACCAACTCCAAGCAATGAATGGATATTATAAACATACACTATTCCCCACTAGCTTGTCATAATTATCTTTTGGGAAGAAATGTTTCATGTTAATAAGGTTCTCTGAGTATTTTAATATGCAAGCCTTTTCCCCACCCTTCAGTATTGAGTAATGGACATAGGGTAGTTGAGATAGGAGCTAGATGGTACTAGGAGGTTTATGGCTTTTGGGAGTGACAGGGCAAATGCTTCATAGTACTGAGGCAGGCACTCTGTTCAAATGTATTATCCAATCATTGCAAAGAATTAGAATTAAGCAAAACTGAAAAGTCCACATGCTAGTGATTCAGATACATAAACTATTTTAAAAATGCTTTTAATTCATTTTATAAAGGAGTATTAAAAGAGCAATTATCCCAACAGATTGATGAATAAAAATGCTAGCCACTGGGATACATTATTTATAATATTGATGCGTTATAAGGTACTTGCATCTTATTCCAGCTGTTTATCAAATTTTTCTCTAGTCATGCCTTGAACTATCATGTGTTTCTCATGAGTCCATACTTGCTGGAGCTAGAACTGTGTGTTCACAGTATGGCAGTAAGAGTTCTAAATAAAGTAACTCCAAAGAAAGTCAACTTTATTAAGTGCCTTATGAGAGAAGGACCCCACCATTCACAGGTTTCCCCAAGCCAGAAACCTCAACCTAGTGTATGACCCTTCTTCGCTCACTGATCCCTCTAATTAGCTATTAAATCCTGTGACTCCACCTCTGAAATTCTTTCATCTGTAGCCTCCTCTCTATCCCCACTGCCCTAGCTCAGGCTTTCATCACTTTTCTCATAAGGTATTGCAACAGTCTCCAAACCAGTTTTCCCGCCTCAAGCTCCAGCCTCCCTTCCACCCCACAATTACTCTCCAACTCCCAGTAGAACAGTCTTGCTAAAATATAGATCTGATCATGCCACTCCCCTAATTAAAAACCTCGAGTTATTCCCAGGGCCACCAGATTAATCCAAACTATTGAGCATGGTGTACAAAGCACTTTACAGTCAGCCAGATTGATCAGCCTTGCCTCTGCCTGGTACCCAGATCTGCAAACCCTGTGCTTTTATGAATCGTTGCTTCTGTGGACTGTCCTTCCACTCTTCGTATCAGTATGGAGAGCCTTATCTTTTTTCATTAGGTTTCCTCAAATGCCCCATCTTCTATGGGAATCCTTCCCTTAGTCTCTAGCTGTTTACTCTTTCAGCCTTCATATCTGCTCTCCTTTTCCATTTGTAGCCCACTTCCTCTAAACCCCAGCATGTCGTTTTCTGCCCCATATAGCATATTTGGTCCATAAAAACTTTTTAAATAAGAAAAGAGAAGAATCAATGCCATCCATTCCCACCCAACTGAACACTTCCACTCCAAAGAAGAAAGCCGATTTCTTTAATTCACTGTGATTTGTAATCACCTGCTGATATTTCTAGGTACAGATGGTTCTTGAGTTCAGTGGTTCTGTTTACATTTTTCTTGCCTTTATGATGGTGCAAAAGCCATAAACATTCTGTAGGAGCTAAACTATCCATCTTAAATTTTCATCGTTTCCAGGGCCAGCAATATTCAGTATGATGCTCTTTCCTGGAAATGGGCAGTGACAACTGAGCTGCAGTGGCCAGTCAGTCATGTGACCATGAGGGTACCAACCGACACTCTACAGTGAACTGTGTTGCAAGAGGCTTTGGAAATTGTATTTTTTGTTTTCTCACCCCACTGTGTCTCCGAAATGTTCATCTGTATCTGTGTTTTGTGCTTAGATGTTTCAACTTGAAAACAAGTTGGGTTTGTCAGGGCATGACCCCATCATAAGTTGAGGAAGACATGTCTTTATTGAGGTCAACTTAAATTATAATCCTTCCTTTTAACTCAAGTTGAGTTTGTATAGTCCAGCAAGATTTACCTTAAGGTACAACAATTCCATAAGCAATTGTTCTCATGTCTTACTTCCTCCAGGTAGTAAAAGTCATATATGTATACTCTGGTCAAAGGACCACATGGAAAGTTTGTTGCCTTCAGCTGTTTTGACCTGAGATATGTTTAGAATATTAAAAACAAAACTAAAGATATCTTCCATTTCACAGAATCCCAGACTATGGGGCTGTAGTGGACCACCTTCGCCTTCTGTGTTCATGGTGGTTGTGTGCTCCTCAACTGTAGAGGGTGCCGTGCTCATGGTTATAATGTGAATGACACTCATCTTCAAGGTTGCAGGACACACAGTGTAACCCAGTATCCTGGTTTATCCAATCTTCCTTTCCAGATAAAGAAATTTAGGTCCTAAGAAGCTAATAGATTTGCTGAAGGTCATGCAGATGCCTCATTGTAGGGTGCAGCCAACAATCTATCCTCTTTCCGCCTCTTAGCCATTCTGCTTATCCAGCTTGCTAGAATAGTGTTTGCTATAGCTTTGTGGATAATAGATAATATGCCTTAAGCTAAATATGAAGTTTATCTGTGTATTATTTGCTCTTGCTTTTCACCTGCAGCTGTTGTGGCCTGGTTGGTATGACTTCCCCATTCAGCATACCACATTGCTGGCCCCTGGAGCTACCAAGACTCAAGTGGCTGTTTGTCCTATCAAGCGGACAAGCTGTGTTGTCTGCTCGCTTCCTTGCTGGCCTGCTCCTCCATCACTTGCTGTTAGCTGCTGCTTCTTCTTTTGACTTCTTTCCTTGACGTTTTGTGCTGCTTTGTTTTTATAGCCATCACTAATGAGTCTACACGATCCTTCCTTCTATAAACCACTCAATCACAGCATGCTGACTGTTGACCTTGGATCTTTGGTTCTTTGCTAATATTCATAGCTATTGAGAGTACCTCGGAGATGCTACCTCTTTGCCAAACCTTTTATGCTTTCTTTCTCCTCTTATTCTAGATTTGGGGCTTTCCAAATGCTTGAAGATGTCAAAGGGTTGTTCCAAATAACTGTGGCTCTATTCCTATAATTCCCCCTATACTCTCATTTAAAGTCAAAATATTGTTTGGGAGAAAGAACTGCTTAGAAAAATTCATGTAGATCAGACACTCAATAGCTACTTGCCTCTATCAAGGATGATGCATTTCAAATATAACTACTCCTTCCTTTCCCTCTCACTCCATGCCAATCATCAGTGTCAAGTTAAGGTAAATAACAGATCCTTTGTTAGATTTGGTTGACCCCAAATAGAAATGTGGACTTCTTGAGCCAAAGCTCTCGAGTCATATGGATGATACAATGTTTGCTTGAGTTCTTTACTCTTAATCAATAATGCTGGCAGATCTTTCTGAAAGTGGTGGCTTGCTTAAGTTCCACTTGATCAGTTAAGATAGCAAATGGAATTAGATTAGGAACTATTAATTAGTTACAGACTTGATAGTTGCAGCTCAGTGGTTGTTTGCACTGTATGTGTTGTTCATTGTATAATCAGAAATTTCTTTGTAAATGTTTGGTTTTCAGGCTGGTTGGAAGGAAAATCACGCAACATTCATGAGTGAATTAAAAAACCTGCAGGCTTCTGGACTGACTACTCTTGGTCAGGCTTTAAGATCCTCATTTGATTTGTTAAATCTCAATAGATTAATATCTGGAATAGACAATTATGGACAGGTAAAAAATGTTCTGAGTGAGTATAGCTAATTTATTTGGTTACTTGGGGTGAGAATTTAAAATTGGACATGGTTAAGTTTTCTGCTACCTTTCATAATCTCCAAATGGGGGGGGGGGGTTCATACAGCTCTTAAGTGCAAAATTTAAAAAATAGATCCCTCTTTTTCCGAGTCCTATATGTGACATGATAATAAAATAGTTTAAATTGCCTACCCATCAGATCATCCGACGTTTGAGAGTGGGATGAATATGTTGCTGAGAAATTTTGGAACAAGATAATTGAAGCGACACATTTAGTGTCCTTAACTCCCTTGCCCCTCCCAATTCAATGAAAAAGTTCTAGAATTAGAGGAAGGCAGAACAACCTGTGCTGTGCACCACTGTCCTTTTCCTACTGCAAAAGGTGTGCTCACAGATTCATTCTCCAGGGTACAGAGTGTAAGTCATTAATGTCCCCTATCTTCCAGGATTTTGAACAGGCAATGGGTTCAGTAGTAGGGATGCTACTGTCCTCATAACCTCTTTAGTGTCTTTTGTGATTACTTGGAAAGCAGAGAAAGAGGCTGTTTGAGGGTTCTAGTTTGAGGAGTTCCTGAATAGGAATTCCTCTTTCTGTTCTGAATGTTTCCTCTTCAAGAATTGTTGATACCCACCCACCTCAGTCCCTAATCTTTTCCATACACTTGAAAGGTAAATGTAAAAATTGAATTAAAAATTTATTACCCTACACAGCTCTAATACTTTTTAAATATTTTTAGGGGAGAAATCCATTTTTTTTAGAACCATCTATTTTAATTACCATCACAGATGGCAACAAGTTAACAACTACTGCTGGTGTTCAAGAAGAGGTGAGATTTCATTTATTTAAATTTCATTTAAATGGCAGTGAATATGCAACTATTTCTGTGGGAGGCATAAATTTCCAGTTAAGAATAAGTTTAATCAAATCTTCCATCTTGGTAATCCTTGAAAGATTGCTTCATTTTATTGGGTACATAAAAGAATAGTGAACTCTTCATTTTTGTGTACATTGTTATGATGAACCATTTCAAATTTTGCCTTACTAGCTTCATCTTCCTCTGAATTCTCCTCTGCCTGGAAGCGAACTAACCAAAGAACCTTTTCGTTGGGATCAAAGGTTATTTGCCCTGGTGTTGCGTTTGCCTGGATTGGCTTCTGCTGAACCAGAGCAATTAGGGAGCGTACCAACTGATGAATCTGCCATCACACAGATGTGTGAAGTCACAGGAGGTACTGGTGACATTTAATATTCCTAAGGGAAGAATTCAGGACAGCAGAGTATAGTTTTTCTTAAATGCCATGCCCAATCTTGTTTTCTGTCAAAATCCTCTTAACTCTGCCGCTTAAGCTCATCATTAGTGCAATGCTTGTTTGTTTGTCTGTGTAGTTAGGATTACTTCAAGTTATATTTTAGGATTCCAATGCTTGCATTATTGAATAGCATTTTACTTGATCAAATGTGTACTATTTGTTTTTTTTCTTCTACTATAGGTCGCTCCTACTGTGTTAGAACACAGAGAATGTTGAATCAATGTTTAGAATCTCTAGTTCAAAAAGTTCAGAGTGGTGTAGTTATTAACTTTGAAAAAACAGGACCAGATCCGCTTCCTATTGGAGAAGGTATGGTTAATAACTTCTTTTTTTTTTCACTCTAAAGTGGCATATGAAAGAATGGTCTGAGATTGTGAATCCTTTACATCAGTCATAGTAGACAGAGTTTTCACTGTCCATATACATTCAGGTGATTACAAACATCCATCCCAACAGCCACCATTTCCTCATTATGTATACGTGTCAATGGGCAAATTCTAACAACTCTAATGTCAAGTCTTCCTAACAAACTTTCTCTTCCTCCTGCACATTTCACATTCCTTGGTCCCAGTCTTGGAATGACGATTAATGATTCACCCTATTCATGAAGTTTCTGGAGATTCTTTCTTTCATTCATTCTTTCTTTCTTTCTTTCTTTCTTTATTTATTTATTTATTTATTTTCTGGAGATTCTTGATGGAGTAACACTTGATTAGTAATCTGGGTTTGGTCTTTTATTTATTTGTTTGTTTGTTTGTTTGTTTAGAGACTAGGTCTCACTATTTTTGCCCAGGGAACCGCAGACTCATGTTGCCCGGAGTACCACAGACTTGAGCAATCCCCAGCCTCAGCTTCCCAGGTAGCTGGGATTACAGGCACGTACCACCACACCCAGCTATTTTTTGGGAGTAGGTCTCACTGTGTTTCCCCAAGCAGGATTCGAACTGCAATTCCTAGCCCCAGCCACTTCATAGGCTGAAGCTTACAGGCACGTGCCACCATGCCCAGCTCTGGGTTTGGTCTTTTTAGTGCCAGTGTGCCAGGCCATGGTTATAAAATTTGTATATGTTATCACAGGTCAGCACAAAATTGTGAATGTTTATCCAAGGGATGCCAATATTTTGCAAGAGCCTATACCAGCATGATAGCAATCACCTTTTAACTAGAGAAACTTCTCTCTTCACATGAGGTTTTACAGAAAGTTCATCACCTCAAAATACATGAAAGCAGTGTTGCTTTTGTATAGGGGAGAGCGCTTCTCCCTCACATTATGCCTACATCCAACATCTCCTCAGAGCACTGTTCTAGACTACTGCCTCTTCTCATTTCTGTCAGTTCAAATTCATACGTATTTGTGTGCACTTAAAATCCCTCATCACCATGCTGCTTGTCTGATCTGACCCATGCTTTTTAATTACCTTGAATATAATCAGTGGTAACTGCCTAGGAGCACGAAGGAGGCAGAAAGACACCTTTCTGTCTGAGGTGGTGGGTCCTATGATCTGATATTTTTGCTTTTTAGTTTCTGGGTTCCTTTGAGAAACCGTTAGAAAAATAGAGACCTCCTGTCCCTAGAAAAATGGGCTATCAATTGACTGCTTAATCCATCATTTTGTGTTTGTTACCTTACCATGAACTGGCAACTTTCATGTTGAAAGCCCACTAGATTTGGTGTCATGTCAATAGCTCAGATTGACTTTTTTGAAAAGTTGATATAGGGTTTATTGATGACTTTTTAGAAAATAATTCCACGTAGATTTCTTTTAACCTCCTCCAGTCAATTAACTACTAAGTGAACTCATTATTTTATATTTTATGAGCTTTATCATCATTACTTGGAAAACATAGTGTCTATATCTGTCTAGTTAGAGCCCAAAATGTCTCTTCTAGTCAGTATACTCTGATTAAATCCACATGGATCAATGGATGAATCAGAATCAATGGTTTATTTTTTAAATTTTTTGAGCATTGATAATATTTCAGGTTTATTTTTTAGCTGTTCTACTTCCCCTTTCTCTAGCATTCGTAATCTTTGAGATTCTGATGGAATTTGGGGGTTCCCTTTCCAGGAAAATGTACATTCCTAGCATTGTAAGCTCAATTTAAGGGGATTCTCTTATGGTTATGTGTCACCTAACAACATTTTGCTTAGCAGCAGATCACAGATATGATGGTGGCCTCAATGGGTGGTACTGTGGAGCCTAGATATGTAGGAGGCTTGACTTTCTAGGCCTGTATAAGTACTTTCTGTGACACTCACACAATGATGAAATTGCCTAACAATGAATTTCTCAAACTGTATCCCCATCACTAAGCGAGGTCTGACTGCATATATGTCTCCAAGTATTCCATGGACCTTGGTCAGGCTCCTGATCTAAAGTACTTAGAAGTCTAAAGTAATACTTAAATAAGTAAATCAAATGATCTATAAATTAAGAAAAATGACATTCAACTTAAGCCATTAAAACATACCTTTTACAAATACAATTTAGACTAATGAATCATCACATGAAAGGTAATGCGACTTTTGAGCTATTATGGGCAGGACTTATTTATTTATCACTAAATAACTCATTTTAAAATTTCAATAATTAAAAGATGCATTCAGGATATATTATTGAGCATGATACAATGCCCAGTTACCATGGAATTTTAATGGTGGACATGGAAACTATAACAAATTAGACCACAACATACTTGAGGCGTTTGCTTTGTGTTCTTTCCCCCAACTATATACATACATTGTATTGCCAGCTCTCTACCCTTGAGTGAATGTGGACAGTTTTTATTCTTTGGCCATTGGCTCTCTTTAGGAAAAAATACTCTTTTCATCAAATTGTAAATAGTGAGTGTATTAATGGAATTTATGACCTATTTTGGCAGATTCCAAAAATGTAAAACTATACCAGGGAATAAATAATTTCATTTTCCTAATTTGGAAAAATAGCTGTAGTGACTTGGTATGTTTAATATATTATATGTCCAAATTTCAGAAAAGTGAAAACTAATTTTTAATAGTTTTTTATGGGACTGCATATTTTGGTAGAAGGTCAAGGATAAGGAGGGTGGTAAATTGAATTTGAGGGGATAGAGTAGATGAGAAGTTTCTGGAGAGAACACAGTAGTCTAGTCATCACGCTTTTTCTTCCATGTTTGAGGAGCCACTGTTTTGGTTTTGTTCTCTGCTTTGTTTTCAGCTGAAAAACTTGTACAAGAAGATCAGCAGCTATAAAAAGAAAGTCATGCCTTAATCTGTCTTTTGTTTAACTTTTAGATGGATGTATGGAACCAGCTAGGCCAGGCAATTCACTTGCTGCTCAACCATGGCATAGTTGTCATAAGCTCATTTATGTACGACCTAACTCTAAAACTGGTATTCCCGTTGGACATTGGCCAATACCAGAATCTTTTTGGCCAGATCAGAATTTACCTTCACTAGTAAGTGTCATGAAACAAAAAGGTAAACAGTCTGTATTTTCAGTTTTCTGGTTACACTAAATCGTTTTAAATAGCTTTGAGGCATTAAAGTCATGCCTTCTATCTCTTATGGAAGTCTAGCTTGCACCTAAAAGCAAGGAAGAACTTCTCTTCTGGTATTTTTCATTCTTTCTTGTTGCCTTTGCCACTTGAACTGCTCTCTTTGAATATGAAAGCATTTTGATTCTGATGCTGTTGAAATTTGTAACTTGGTTTTTATTTCAGAGCCACTGACTAGATTTACATGGTAAGAAAATGTCTAAAATGTCGCTGGCATTAATTTTCATGTGCAGCCTCAGGAAATGAGAACATAGTGCACCTTGGGTAGGTTCTAAAAACATTCAAAACAGAAGTCATTCTACCTCCTCCTTGGGAGTCATTACACACTGAATGGAACTTTGTGGACCTTTTTGTTATCAATTAATTTTTGTGCTTGGCAGTGTATCTTACAGTGATGAGCAACTAAGCAATATTTTCAGAATGATCTTTAAGCAAGGGCTTATCTTTTATACATTGCATTTGGAGAAGAGGGATTGATGCTATCATTACTCCAGTATCAAAGGAATTGACTTTGAGGGAGGGAGGGATGTTGTATAGTAACAAAAGAAACAATATGAAACGCACTCTCTCTCCTCTCAGGCTATATAAAAAGTGAGGTGGGGGAGAAGAGACACAAAAATACCACTTCTGTAGTTTAGCACCTTCCTGCTTCAGTTAATCTATATTCCGTGTAAGTTTCAGAAATTTCTAACGAATTGCATTTTCCCCTGGATTACTATTTTTAGGCTCCTGCATTTTTTTCAGGAGTGGCCATGACAAACCTGAATGTAAGACTGAAGAGCCACTTCAGCCCTTGCTGTGGGTGAGGGTAAATCCCTTCTACCTTTCTTTGGGGCTCCAAGGTGGCATGCGTGTCACCTCAATACCCAGTTGTGCTCATTCCTTTAAATTCTAGAGTGAATGTTTTAGTTGGGGATTTACTTCATGATGGTTAGCGATGGGGCTTTGTTCATGTGTTTACTGCCTTTTTATAGATTTAAATCTAATAAACCAGAAATATGTCTCAAGTTTAAGTCAAACTAATACCAGGAGAAACAGGAATAAAAGAAGTTCCAAAGCACATTTGAGGCCTATTCATCTCAACCCCCAAAACATCTTATATGTTTGTAAAGTATAAAAGCAAATGATCAGGCTTTTTCCCTTTTATAAAAGAGTCAAATGATTTGCCAAATTCATATTAGCCTTATAGATCTCTCAGCAAGATTAAGAACCACTTTGCCCTTGCCCTGGAGACTTGTCCTATCTCCTTATCTCTCCAGAGTACCATTATTGTTCCCATCTCTCTCTAGTATTCTCCATTCCCACAAGCTAAAGCTCTTAGTAAAATGGCTGCTCCATCAGTCTGCTCTGGTATCCCAGGCAGACAGACCTTGGCAGCCCAGCCAAAGCACCCCCAGCTCCAGCTATTCAAGGCAAGCATAACGGTATGGAAATGCTGGGATAATTCAACTGTACCCAGGAATTGTGGTGGCTGATTATCTGTCTGGTTTTGTGTTGCCCTTTCCTTGCCTTTACAAAATTTCATCTTGCTTGTTAGTGGCTCCAAGTCTGTCATTACCTCATTAGGAAGTTTCATGGATTTCTTCTGTGCTGGTGGTGCCTGCATGCTCTATAACCTCATGACGCAAATCAGTGAAGGGCAGGTAGTCCTTGGAGTTCGCCACATGGATCCAGAATTCGGGGTTCATCCAAGGATCATGATGACTTCTTAAACATATTCAAAGCAGTCTTTTTATTTCACTAAAATTGTTGTTGTGAGTGTTATAATTTTCTTTTCCTTTTTCCACTGGTAGAGATAAAGAATATGACTCCCCCACCCATGGAAACCATCTGTGATGCCCAAAGATCAGGAGCTCTCCTTCTCAAAACACTAGTCTGTATCCCAGCTACGGTTTAACAAAAGACAAAGGGGGTTTAGAATTGTCAAAACTGTAAGCTTGCTTCATAATAGACTTATTTTCCCCTCTTGTTTTTTAGCCTCCACGAACATCTCATCCTGTTGTGAGGTTCTCCTGCATAGACTGTGAACCAATGGTAATAGACAAACTTCCCTTTGACAAATATGAACTTGAACCTTCACCTTTAACTCAGTACATCCTGGAACGAAAATCTCCCCATACCTGCTGGCAGGTACTTATCCTTACCTGTTAGCCAAATGTTTCCGTAACCACTCTAGGTTCTGGGAATTGTTTTAAGACGTTTCAAAGATAAATCTGGGAATAATTAGGCTGAATCTATTAATAATGTTTCTCATAAAAGCTATCAAGTAAGTAACAGTGCCAAGCCAATAATTTCAGACTGATAGGAAGCGTTAGCCTACTGTCCATTGGCAGTAAAGGCACTAGAATCTGATGAAATCTGTGTTTGTGGGGATTTGAAGGACTCCCCTGAAACCCCGTTAAGGGAACTCAGATTTAGAAAGCCTAACCTATATGGTGCAGTTGTCTTCAGCTGTGGCTTCAGAAGCTAAAGCAAGGTTTTTAGCCCTTAAATTTGAAGTTGACAGATTGGATATACAGGTTATTTTTGGCAAAAACAAAAACAAAAAACTGTAACTACTCTCACTGTTAGTATAATGTAACCAAAGCCTTCCTGCAGTATAAAGCACGCTGGGCAGTGTGGTGTGGGTTTACTAAGACCAGGCATATGTGCCTACATTGGCTCTTGCTGGTGTCTGACTTCAGTCAGAAGGGCTTCCTGACTTAGTAGATTCACCTTCAGATTTTAATTCATAAACATTCAAACATGGCATCACAGCTCTTTTTCATTTAGATAGAATAAGGGAGTTCAATGCTATCAGAATGCTTATTCTATTTCTGAAGTGCAGCACCATATAGCAGTCTGTGATTGTTAGATTCTGTTTACACAAGGAACACTTTCACACTGCCATCTGCTTCATCTAAAATGGGAGATTATTGCTACTAGCTGTCCTTGGGCCACTTGAATTCTCCAATGCTGCTAAAACTGGGTGGAAAAGAAAAGGAGCGGCTTCATGCAAGGATGTAAACATGCAAGAAAAAGAACCATCCCATAAATATACTAAGCAAAAAAAGTCAGATGTAAAAGATCACATATCATAGGATTTTATTTTATATATATTCAACAAGAGAGAAAACTAAATTACTCTGTTAAAAGTCAGGATTGTGGTTCCCTTAAGGGTCTAGGTTAGCAACCAGAAAAGTATGTAAGGGAGTTTCTGATCATGTTCTATTTCTTGATCTGAATGCTGATTATATGTGAACATCCACTGAGCCTTATACTTAAATGCATGCACCTTTCTAAATGCATGTTGTATTTTTGATACAGTTCACTTAAAGGTGCTAGAAATGTAGAGATAAGGATCTTAGAATACTAGTTTCAAATCTAAATAAGAAGTTTTTATTGATGAGTCAAAAAAATATTTGCAATAAAAGCAAATAAAATGACAAGTTATACTTTTCCCCCAAAGTAAACTTTTCTATATAGTACATCCCTTGAAAATCTTATCGAAAGAAATTTTGAAACCCGTCCTCTTTTCCTGCACCACCCCTCAAATGCATGCTGTGTACCTTATGTTACTTTGCTTTAGAGTAGTTTTAATACAGTGATTAAGTGGGAGTAAAAAAATAATCAGATGAAGCAGGAGCCAGGAAACTTGGCAAAACCATAATGACAACTGGATTCTAATCCTACCTCTTCCACTGGGTATGTTGCCTTGAAGCAAATGCTTATCTTCCACCGAGCTAGGTGGTCGCCCCTAATGATCGCTTTGAACCTCCAATTTCATGAATTCACAGGTGGTAAGGAATTTGGATAAACTCAAGGCAGTAATGGGAAGGAAGGAAAGAAGGGAGAGAAGGGAGAAAGAGGGAAGAAAGGAAGGAAAGGAAGAAAGGGAACAAAAATCAATGTTTTTTGTTTCAGAGAATCACAATCACAATCAATGCCTTTATGTATGTAAATTTTTTTATGCTTTGTGATTCTTTTTCTTCTCTAACATGCACACTTAAGAAATAGGGGGTAATAAAACATTTTTTGTTACAGTTAACAGTTTCTATTAAGGTTCAAATGAAGACATGAAATGCAGTAGATGAGTTATGTTTTAGCATAACTTGTGTTTTATGGAGCCACAAGTTATATAGCAAATATATATAGACCAGTTCTTACCTATACCTAAATATAGCAAGAAATTTGTACACTGTTAGGTGGTGTTGCTGGTACCAAGAATTTGCAAGGTAATGAGCTCTTCAACCATAGCATTTAGCTTTTGTTGTAAATGATACTGGGAAAGTTCACAGTCCCACTGCCATTCATATATGCCCAGATTTGGGCAAAAAGTAAACATAGAACATAGAGTAGCTAGATGACTCCAGCGCACAGTATAGCAAGTATATAGGGGCTGCAAGAATAATATATACCAACTCAGGAAGATTGGTAAAGAATAAGATGATAGTTCTTTGGAATAAAGATTAGTATTTTAAGTTTTATGAGTATTTGCTCTGCCAACATAATTTACAAGAGAGAATGACTTCCAGATTGAACCCAAGTTATCTCCTTGCCTCAAAATAACTAGCACTACTGCCTGGCTTGTAATAGGCTACTTAATAAACATGTGTGGGGTGGAAAACAAGTAAGTGCCTAGGTCAGTGGAACATTGAAGGGATAGACAGCAAGACTGACTAGTAGTTCACATGAGCAGTGTTAGTGTAATTCTTTTAATGGACTTTGTTTTTATCACTGAATGTTTAAACTTGGGACCATGTTCTATTTTCCTAAAAATCTCCACTCTTGTTCTTTTAAGAAGTCATTTTTTTTTCAGCTGGTCTCACTTAGCAGTACTTTAGCACGATTTTCCATTGTGCTAACCAAGTAAATATTTGGGTATCGTTAATATAGCCTGTGGTCTCTGAATGGTTATTGCATAGTGCAGTTCATTTCTTAATATAATTAAAAGAGAATCACAAGTTGGACATTCCTATTTAATATGATCTGTTTTGATATAACCACAGGCTACGTAATTTTATGTTACAGTGAAATTATACTATATATCTCGCTCTGAGTTTGTTTTCACATAAAATCCTTCTTCTCTTAAGTGTACATTGCTTCATGTTCTTCTCAGGTATTTGTTACTAGCAGTGGAAAATACAATGAACTTGGATATCCATTCGGTTATTTGAAAGCCAGTACGACTTTGACTTGTGTAAACCTCTTTGTGATGCCATACAACTACCCCGTTTTACTCCCTCTTTTAGGTAAGTGAAGCCTGTGCCATCTACTCAGCTTTCAAATAAGACAGAAATGAAAAGCAGATAATAGACTAAGCATTTTTAATGGAATCAAAGAGCACTTGGTATCAGGATATATATAAAGTCTAAAAGCTGATCTGGAAGGATTGATTTGCATACTGTTTTCTGTTTTGTTTCTTTTCCTTTATTTTTACATCAAACAGGGCACACAGCTTCTAGTGCATACAGGCTCCAGTGCTTCCTCCTACAAACCTGTTTGAAGTGCACTTGAATTTTTTCTGTAGATTAGTTTGGACCAAAAAATAAAAAAAAAAATAGCACCAGTTGTGATTAACACTCCAAGGATTTTATGGTTTTCTTCAGGAAATTGGAGATTCTGTGGGGGTATTGGCTTGCATTCCTTACTCCACAAAAGAATATTAAATGCTCTTGAGGCATCTGTTTTAGACAGGATAGCAAGTTAAGGAAATAGAGGCAGGAGTGAATTCTGCAATAACTGCAGTTGTAAAAGCTGCAGTTTCCATGGCAAAATTCTAAAAGGAACAACTCCAGAAGCTGTTTCTCAGATATCACTGAACATGCGTATGGGGATTTTTCTCATTTAAAAAGCCACATCTGTTTAGAGTCACATGGTACCATGTGGTATCCTTCTAGCTGTAAATTTGTGAGCATTTTTATTTGGTGGGCTTTCTTAATTTTTGTGAAAAGAATCAAATCTTTCTCAATTTTAATGTGTGCATTTAAAATATGAGATTTTTAGTGCCATAAATCTTAAATATACTGAAAAAACAGCTCTTATGTCGCAAGTTAAGAATGAGTCATAAATATATTAACACGGTTATTTTATGTAGCTTATCCTCTTTGTTTCTTAGTCCAATTGCAAAGTATTCTCTAATAGGTAATTGACACTAATATAAAATATGTGTTTTATATTCAGGATTAATAAGACTAGCAATTAAAAAGTGTCCATTTTCTACATTTGCTACTTTTTCTTAGACATTTCTTTATAACCTTTTTTTCACAGTTATAAAGTGAAGGATTACAATCTTCACTTAAACTGTAAATAGTATTATTTTTCTAAGTATACTTTGTTTTGAGGTAATTGTAGTTACATGCAGTTTATAAGCTAGTAAGAGAAAAATGATATGCAGATTATAAATAGAACTTCTAAAGTGTGGAAGTAACAAAAAGCCAAATAATCTGATTTAAAAATGAGAAAGGACTTGAGTAGAAAGTTCTCCAAAGAATATATACAAATGGCCAACACGTATGGAAAAGATGTTCAATATCATTAATCATTAGAGAAGACAAATTAAAGCCAAGAAGTATTGCTTCATGCTCATTAAATAATCACTGTAGAAAAAAGTAGCAAATGTTAACAAGGATATGAAGAAATTAGAATCCTCATCCACACTGTTGGTGGGAATGTAATATGGCACAGCCATCATGGGAAAACAATATGGAGAGTATTCTTTCTGTTAAAAATAGAATCACCATATAATCCATGAATTCCACTTCTGGGAACATATCCAAAAATATTGAAGACAGGGTCTCCAAAAGATATTTTCACACTCATGTTCATAGCAGTTTTGTTAACAATATCCAAGAGGGTGAAAACAACCCAAATATCTATCAAGTGAGTGGCTCAAGAAAATGTGGTACATACATGAAACGGGATAATATTCAGACTTAAAAAGGAAAGAGCTATTGTCATTTGGATAAACTTTGAGGACGTTATGCTAAGTGAAATGAACCAATCACAAAAGACAGTACTTTATGATTCTACTTGCACGGTAACTGAAGTAGTCAAACTCATGGAAACAGATAGTAGAATTGTGGTTACCAGGATATCGTGCGAGAGGGAAGTGGGGAGTAGTAGCTGTTGAAGGCACTCCTATTCCGTATTAAGGATATAGTATAAAGATATAAGATAGTTTTGCAGTTTGAGTGGGTAAGGACATTTAGTGAAAAAGGAAATTTAAGTCACACATACTTCATAATGCCCAGAAAATATCAATATATTACTGCATAGTGCAATAGTTGTCCATAAAGGTGACGTCTTTTTTCTTCTTTTTTAATTAAGCAGTAAAACTTACCTTGGCTGGACAAGTGAGGCTTAATTGAATCAATGTGCTGTCATAAGAATCAGTAGGATGGTAACCAGATTACTATGATTATTGTTATATCAATAATTTTACTCTCAGTCAGGAAATTAAGAAATTATTATTCTACTAAGGGCTAACTATAGAAATGAAGGTGTTTGTAGAAGCTTTTATTTTTTTCTTAAATATGCCTTATTTAATTTGCCTGTTTTTGAAAACATCTTTATTGAGATATAGTTGATAGCTAACATTAGTTTCAGATGTACAGTATACTGATTCCACATTTATATATTTTATTTTATAATGCTCAACACTAAGTCTAGTTGACATCTGTCATCACATATGTTTTCATGTGATAAGAACTTTTAAGATCCACTCTCTTAGCAATTTTTAAATATATAATACAGTATTATTGTAGTCGCCATGCTATATATTGCATCCCTAGGGCTTATTTTATAACTGGAAATTTATACTTTTTGACCCCCTTTACCCATTTCAGCTCCATCCCTACCCCAACTCTGCCAACCATCAATCTGTTCTCTTGTATCTATGAATCCATTTGGGGGCAGCGGGGGTGGGGGGAGGGCATTAGGGATATCACCTGTTGTTTTTTGTTTTTAATAATTAAGAACTGGGAACTTGCATAAAAAATAAAAGTTGGCTCCATATACAGCCAATTATGAGCAGGAGGAAAAGAATAGAAAGAGGGTAATTCCACATGTACCAGCCACATTACATCTGGTGCTTCACAGCTTACACTGTAGGGGTTTTATTTTTTTTTTTTTCCCATTTTACAGTTTCCACATATATAATCTAGTTCTTCAGAAAAACTCTGTGTGGTAAGGCAATTATCATTAGACCCTTCGTATGAATGAAATGGAAGCTAATAAAGGTTATTTCTCTTAGCTCCCTCAGCTAGGGATGTTGCTGAGCTTGAACTCAAATTCAGCTCTTCCTCTTTCAAGGCAGAATGAGAAAGGAACTAGAGAAAATGGGGTTTGAGGTGTTCACAGTATCATCTTACTCTCATGCTACTTTCTCATCATATCACCTTTCAGCTATTGATTAGCTCGATTGACACCTCTGCTGGTCACCCCAGAGGCTCTCTGTGAATGGAGATCTAATATAGTAAAAATCACTTTCTGAGCTCCAAAGACAGTGACTAATGCAGTGACCCTGATCGCTCTCTACCGTTTGTCTTTACTGTGGAAGATGTTCCTTCTTCCTCCTACCCTTGTTTACAAAAAAATCCAACAAGAATTAGACTAATTGTGGGTGGAAAAGTGGAGTCATCACAATTGGTATCGCGTTGGCATTGTTAGAAATATTATTATTGATGTTGATTATATAATCTTTCTATATCTGAATGTGTTTCCAGTCTTGTGGTATTTAAAAATATCTGCCTAATTCCCAATAGACTCTACATAAAGACACAGTATAAAAGGATATTTCCAATGTCTCTTGTTCCTCACTGTCAAGCTATGATTGGCCTTTAAGGGACTGGCATGCTACAATGAGCCAAAAATCTGCCGAGATCTGTTTGTCTTTGTTCTTGCTACCTGCACCAAATGAACAAAAGACCTACACTTTATGACTCTGTAAATTCATTAAAATTAATTTATTATAGCAGTGAAATAATTTATTATAGCAGTGAAAGAAAGAAAATATGTTGTTGTTTTCCTTAAAGTAATTCAGTATTTCAAAAATCAGTCCTACTAGAAAAATTATGCATATGGCATAGGGGTGGTTTTGTCTCTGGAAGTAATCATATGTTTGTTTGTTTGTCAATGCCAATAAAATCTGAAGAAGCAAAATAGGGAATCAATTTATAATATCTTTGATATTTATATTAATTGTGGCAGGTTCATATTGAATATTCATACTCAATAATTTTGAGTTATTAGAAAAAATTTCCTACCCTCAGGGGAAATAAGATATTTTGGAAATTTTCATGTGTTATGTGTAGTAATGTATTTAGGTTTTTGTAGAATATCCTACTTTGACCTTTCAGCAACAAGTATAACACCCACTATTTTATTAAAAGAAATATTCCATCAGCCAGTAACCATGGATTCCCCTTCAGGTGAAAATTGCCAGTATGAATATTACCAATGTGTAACAGGTCAGAAAAATATTTTGCATGGATCAGAGTCAGTGTTTTAATATTCTAATTTATGTAGCATCACAGAAAGAAGAGGAATATGTGACTTGGACATTTATTTCATTTTCTAGAAAACTATTATACATGATTTTGTTAAATAGTACAACCACCAAAAATGCAACCACATCAATGCCAGTGAAAGGTTCATCTAATACAATGAAAACCTGAAATGTCTAGGAAATAATATAATGAATGTGGGTGGTTTAATTTCGATGTTAGAATTAGGGCTGGAATAATGTAATTTTTTATTTGGTTTTCTCTTACAGATGACTTGTTTAAAGTTCACAAGCTTAAGCCAAATCTGAAGTGGCGACAGGCTTTTGACGGCTACTTAAAAACTCTGCCTCCATACTACTTATTAGTATGTATTTATGTGCATATATTTATTAACTGTATCAGAGATGATTCTTGTCACAAGAAATGTGAATGAACCAAAAACACCCTTGAAATAAGATAGTTATGCTTTAATTTATAAATATTTGTGTCGCCATTGTCTTCCTAGATTATGTGTAAGAGCTTGGAGGTACTGTGGCAGTACACATGAAAACTGTTTCTTTTATTTCCTTTAACTGCCATGGTTATTTGAATAGAAGCTCATCTCTGTTTTTCTCTTATTAAAACTAGCCTCATGAAATTGCAATTGGGGGATATAAGAAAAATAGATCTGGATTCATGTTTTATGTTAGTTTCCCTTTTTAACTCTAGAAATTGTGAATATGGGAGTTTCCCTCTGGAAAAAAATCCTGAAGATATTGTTTATTTAATACCTATAAAAATGTGTCCTAGACACAGTATGAAGTAGGGGCCCTGGTAGTGATGGGGTCCAAAGAGAGTAAAAAATTACTTGGCCTCATTTTCCTCTTTATAATATGAGGGAAGTATTCCTGATGATTTGAACTGGCCACAGAAACTAAATCAAGATTATCGAAATTATTTCAGAGCTGGATGTGGCAAACTTTAAGCCAAGTTTCTAGAGGTGAAAAGGCAGAGCTTTAAATGGTACCATTAGTCGCTGGGAGGAGAAACTGGGGTGTGTTCGTATTTACTGGGGCAGGAATGGGGTACACAACAAAATGCAATGTGAAATGATCTTATGACTTGAGAATTAAGACTGAAAGCAATTGACCTGTTTGAATTTGCTGTTACTTGCTCTTCTTATCCCACTCTTTTCTGATTTTTTTACTTTCTGCTTCTTGCTTCTCTGCTGTTTTCATTGCCACTTTTGAATGTTCCATGTTTGGTTTTATGTACAGCACCTTGACTTCTAAGAAATGAATCATGTCCCTTTGCCCCTTATAACTGAACTTTGAGTATTTTAAGATTTATTCTATTCTTACTGTTGTGTATTTTGTTTCCTTATAGCCATTAAAGAAAGCACTAAGGATGATGGGAGCTCCAAATCTGATATCAGATAATTTAGATTGTGGACTTAGTTACAGTGTTATCTCTTACCTTAAAAAACTCAGCCAACAGGTAGTATTGGTAAAAACAAACAAACAAAAATCCTTTGCCCTCAGAAGTGCATTTCCTTATTCTGTAGCGTAATTGTAACTTTTCAAATTAAATGTGTCTATATTTCTCCACTTTATGGATCAGTAGTGATGTGATTCTCTATGGCTTCTAGCTTCACCATTCAACTGCAGTTAAGGGTCTGTCAGTATCATTGGATGCAGTTCCATTTCTTCTTTTGCCTGCCAGCTTGTCTTACCCACAAGCCGGCTGATATTTTGTGGCCTAAGAGGGGCAGAGGCTTGATAGAATTATCTCACGGGTCACATTTTGTCTATCTTCAACCTAGTTTCTCTTCAAATCACATCGGGCTAGAGCATCCCCCTTTTTAGATCAGCACACTGAGGCACGCTGTGATTAATAAATTGCCTAAAATTAGTTTTTAAGCAAAAATATCCATCTGCTTTTTCTTGGAGAAGGGGAGATGGGACCAGTGTTCCTCAAAATGGAGGGTGGTAGGCCCCAGGGGACCTGAAGAGCGGAGTCCAAACTCCCCTCTTCTTGTCCACCATCTGTTTCTCCCCCTGCCACCTCATTCACCATTATTCACCTTGTCCCTTGCCTGCCCCTCTCTATTAGTACCTCATCCTCCACTCACCCCAACTTATACTTCTCACCTCTACCTAGCCCATTCTTGCAGGATGGAAATATTTGAGTGATTAAGTTAGAGCTTTACTGCCATACAAATGTGTTATGTGATATGACAAATTAATGCAACATTAATACTTCTAATATATAAGTACATCCCCAGGCAGGGGGTAGTAGTAACATTTGCAGTAAGTCAATACTTCAAGTTGCTTATATTTGGAAGCTGGCCTTTAGAAAACAGAACCAAAATGATGGTTCTAGAATGCTGACACACCTTGCTAGAAACTGGCAAAAACTTAAATATACTCTGGAGTTTACCAACTCCTACTAGTCTAGTGTGCTCAAAAATGCAAAAGAAAGTAAAGGCAAACCTAGATTTCTGATCTATCAAGTGTCCCATTGCCCCCTTGCCTCTGCCAATAGATTTTTGTTGTTGTTAATGTTTTGTTTTGGTTATTTATTTATTGGTTGATCTATTGATTTTTTTTTTATTTGATGTTTACCATAGGCCTGTAAGGCTGTGTCAGCAGGTTATGGCCACAAGGAAGAATAGTGAACAGAGTTGAAACACATGCAAGTTCCATGACCTTCGGGGACACATTCCTTGTATATAAATGAGCATTCAGAACCATTTAAGGAACCACCTTCTTCATTTGCTCTTATTCCTTATTTCATGCCTTACACACAAAAATAAACATCCTTAATCCCAATATTAAGGAAAATTAATGAATGCCTCTGAGCAAACCATAAGAAATTCAAAATTGCTTTGGCCTTACCGATGGAATTTCATCTTTTAGACAAAAATAAAAGATCATTACTAATTTATAATTGCTCTAATTACTAATTTAATTACTAATTTAATAATTCTATGTCACCAGTATTCCTCAAACCATCTCAGATATATAAAAATCACAAAATGTGCCCATTATATTTCTACAACACACTTTCAAGCAATATCTATCAATATAACATTGTTTATTAAAAGGATTTTTTACTTGTAATAGTTATATGTACTGAGTATGATTATAACTGATTTACTCAGTAATAATTAAATTTAATATTACCTTCTAAGACTTTTTTGAGTGATCCAATATTAGTAATAAGCAGTTTAATTTTTTCAGCTATAATGCCAATCAGTGTAATCTGAATTTTAACTCCGGTTTACTTTTATAAACACAATCGTAAAATCATTGTGTGTGGGACCAAAATGAATATGTTGAATTAGACTAAATTTTGCAGTAACAAAATGTCTATAACTGTAATTATTATTCATGGTTTCCATTCTGTATATGATTCAATCATAATTTTGACACTGGATAAGAGAAAAATTATACTTTTATTTATCTTTCTAGCCCCCTCTGTCTGTTTGCTGTGGTAGTACAAAGAGACACAGGAAAATGTTTAGTTACTCATTTTTCTGTGATTTGAAACTGAAAATTGTTCTGTGGGGTTCTTAAAGTATTATCTCTCTAAGTAGAAAAACAGCAGTGATCATTTAGATCTTTATATAACATTCTATGTACTTTCATTTTAGACTAAACTAGAGTCAGAACGAATACTAGCGACAGTGGGGAAGAAAGCTCCCCAGGAAATTGGAATCAAAGTGAAAAATCATTCTGGAGGTGGCATGTCCTTGACTCACAACAAAAATTTTAGAAAATTATTGAAAGAAATCGTAGGGGAAACTCCATCGAGACTGACAGAATGTAATGCCAAAGAATTTGCTGGCTTCCAAGTAGGGCTTTTAAACAAGGTAAATTGTGACATAGTTTGTATTTATTTAAACTTGACAGATATATTTATATCACTTTAATTTTAGCTACAATCATATTTTTTACTTGAGTTATCAATGTTTAGAAATTTAGAAATGGTTCCACCAGCAGACACCAATATGGGAATTAAATGTACAAACTATGTTTGGGGTGATAATGCCCGAGATAAAGGGGAGAAGGGGCTGCAGGAGCAGGATGGGCCTCCCTGGCGCCACCCTCTAGTCCCAGTGAGAGGAGGGGGAGGGGAGGAGGACGGTGTGAGGAGACCCCCAGGCCTGGCGGTGGGCGAAGGGCCTCGGACAGTGGGCGGCGGGGAGGAAGCGCCGGCTGCCCGAGGTGGCCTCAGGCGGCAAGATGTCCCGAGAGGAGGCCCCCCCAGCCCAGCCCCCGGCGGAGCGAGCTCATGGCCCCGGGTGGCCTAGGCAGGACGGGCGCGGCTCGCAGCAGCGCCTCCCTCGCCGCTGCCTGAGGCCCTCAGCTGACGGCTTCCTGGAGCGAGGGCTGCGCCCAGGCGCGACCTCCCGGCTG
>PVHY01006160.1:0-76752 GCA_004024945.1 Uropsilus gracilis
TTTTTTAAATTGTCTGGAATATTATTATTTATTTATTCTCTCTTCTGAACTTTAGGAAACATTTTCTTAAAATAAAAATTTCTTGAGCATTTGATTAAGTGACATAAAATTCACGAATTAATTTGGGGGTGAATGACATATCACAACATCCAGTCTTTTCATCTGGTTACCGTGGTTCTCATGTAATTACTATCCTCAGGTCTTAGTCAACTCTAATTAAACATGATGGCCTTATATTAGCCCAGCTTGAGCAGACAGTTGAGGGGGGAGCCTCAAAGTGGCATTGGCTGCACAGATCTGCAGAGGCAAGAGTCTTGCAGTGAATCATTCAGAGGCTTGTCACAAGAGGTGACAAGAATAATGGGATAAATTTTTGGAAAATATAAACCTTTTTCAGGACCCTCAGATGGCAAGAGAAATGGGCAGAACTTCCTGCTATCAGGTCTGAAGTGGACCCAGGTTATATGTAAGCTGAGCAAGAAGAAAGGCAGGTACGGGGAAGTTGAACACACTGCTGTTTGTGTAATATTAACAAAACAGCTGCTAATATGTAATATTCACATAACTGCTATGTTAATACTGTCATCCACCTTTCTTGCTGCTTTCTATTTTCTTTATTGTGCATTCTCCTGACCGTATTTTTCCCTCTCCATTTTCAACTTAAAAAAAACTAGATCATGTTCTTTCTGTCTGTTTTTTTGGAGAGAAAGCAGATTTCTTTTTTTCATCTAGCCTGAGAGTTTTCTCCTTCTAAAGGAGGACTTGATCTTTCACTGTTTCTTATGAACATAATTACTCACTTACCTTATTGCTATATTTCATAGTTAACCTTATAATGCTTTGTTATTCCCCTTTATGAATTCAGATATTCAGTACCTATCTTAATTTTTCTATTAATAACCCTAAAACTTATTTATATTTCTCCATGGAAATCAGATATTGCATAAAATGAAACCATTAAACTTACCTTTTTCTTTGTCTTCTTCCTTCTCATAATAATTCTGATTTTGTGGAAATTTAATGCTGTTATTAATTTTGTTTACATTGAAATAATCGTGTAATAACCAACATATTGGACTTTATCATTATATTACTAAGAATTATTTAGATTTTAAACTAAACCAATTTCAATGCTTACCACTATTCCAAAAATAGATATAGCTCTTGGATAGTTAAAGATTCATAGAAAAATTGCAAAGATTGTTTCCACATGCTTCACACTCAGTTCTCTCTCTTAACATCTTATGTTAGCAAGGTATGTTTTTCAAAAATACTGGGAACAAGAAAACTGATATCTTAGGAAGTTCGTATTTTATTCAATTTTCCTTTTTTGAATGTCCTTTTTTCTCCTTCCAGAATCATATCCTGGATACCACATTCTATTTAGTTTTGTCTCTATTCTCTTGACTGTGAAAGTTTCTCACACTTTCCTTGTGTTTAATGACCTAGAAATTTTTGAAGAATACTGGGCAGTATTTTTAGAATGTCTCTCAACTGAGCTTTGTCTGATCTATTTCTCATGGTTAGACTTTAAAATATTGGGTGAATAATGTGCCATTCTCATCACATCATCATCACACCCATCATCTCAAGAGTACATGCTATCAACAGCACTTATCAGTGTTGTGTAAACCTTGATTGCCTGGTGGAGGTAGTGTTTGTCAGGTTTTCTACTGTGAAATGATTTTCCCCCTTTTTTATAATGTATTCCTTGGAAGCAAATTACTGTGTGCAGTCCTTAGTTACAGAATGTGGAGGTCTTTATTGATTTAACTCAGAAATCTTCTACAGTAGAGATCTGTCTCTACTTCCTCAGGTATTTACTTGACCACTTATTTATTATATCAGGAGGGATTCATGAATATTTGTTTATACTTTGAGCCTAGTTCAATATTAGGCTACTTTGTTGTTCAAATCTGATTCAGCTTTGGCCACTGAAAGGTCTTTCAGATGATTCAAAAAATCACTTTGAATTATGTTGTGTTTTAGCACTTATTTGTAGGCACTGTCAGCTGTCCAGGCACGTATTTTCATATTATTGCCATGTTTTGTGTGTGATTCTTTAGCTTTTCTATTTTTATTTTTGCTTGTGTTTGCTTGTTTTCTTAGAGTACATACTCAGGTAAGATTAATGTCTTGTGTTGATAACATAAATTTGTTAAAAACTTTAGGGTGAGGCCGGGAATGGTGGCTCGTGCCTGTAAGCTTCAGCCTAGGAAGCGGCGGGGGCTAAGGATCGTGGTTCGAGTTCCACCTGGGCCTGTACCGAGACCTAGTTCCGAAAAAATAGCTGGGCATGGTGGCATGCGCCTGTAATCCCAGGTACCTGGGAAGCTGAGGCTGGGGATTGCTTGAGTCTGTGGTACCCCAGGCAATGAGAGCCTGCAGTTCCACAGGCAAAGATAGCAAGACCTAGTCTCAAAAAAAAAAAAAACAAAAAACAAAAACATAAGGGTGAAGATTAAATAAGTAGAGATAGGTTTTAAAACTCTCAAACTGTTTAAGGGAGGGGGGAAAAGAATCAATAAATTGTGTTCTATCCAGCTTTTAAAATGGAGAGGAAAGAAGAAACCAATGTCTTAGTCAAGTTTCTTTAAATTGTGTGTCATTCTGGTTGGCTCTGAATCTACAACCACGAAGTCTGCCTGAAACCAGACTGTAGGGAAGTTGGCTCAGGTTTGAGTTACTGCAAGGAAAAGATCCACTGTTTATGCATCTCATTCAAGATGGTAGACCTAGGTGCTCCAACACTTTGCATCAGATTTTGTGTCACTGTGGCTGGGATGGCTTTTGTGCCCTGCCTTGTGGGTGATACAAGTACAAGGAAAGGGTGAGCACTGTGTCATTAGATTGAAAACCCTTCTTTGTCAACTTAACTAAAGGCCTGAGCCTGTTACTTCTGTGATGTCACTTGAATTGGTTCTCTCAGAGTGACCTTGGACCACTCTGAACTCTGAATAATTCCCTGAACATGTAGGCTTCAGTCTTGCTAGATTCTTATACTCCACATGGAGGTTGTTTCTTATAGATTTATTTACTCCATAGTTCCCATTCAGAAAAACAGGAGTCTATTCATATTGAGTCAACTGCTTTATTTTGCTAGCTGTGATAAATTTAGTAACACAAGGAGGAAAGTGTTCTACTTGCTGTTGCTGAGTGTGCAGGATTGTTACTTTTGTCTTCTCTGAGTCCTTGCAGCCACAAGCAGCTGAGTCTGCATCTGCTCACCTCCTCTCCCTGTGACACAATCACAGACGTTTCCTCAGAGGTGCTGGGCTTGGCTTTGACAGTTTCCAGCACAATTGGCTCTGGAGAAGAGTCACAACAGGATGGGTGTCTCTGCTCACAACAGGATGGGTGTCTCTGCTCGTCTTCTACCAAAAGAGGCTCTGGAGATATGCAAACAACTAGTTTGGTGATCCCTGGAAACGTGGACCAGGGAGCAGACACCTGGGCCAGGGATAGGCAGATAGCAGATGAAGGAAACATAACCGAACCTTTATCAAAACAAGGAAGCCTGGGATCCAGCATAAATTATGCATTACCCAAAGCTACCAGGGAACAGAAACTTCCAGGACAAGGTCTTCAATTCTCCAGAACTCCCAGGCTGCTGTATGTAGCAGAGCAACCTCCAGAAGTCAGAGACAAAACTATGGAAGAGTTGCTGGTGTATTTGCAGTTTGTACTGGCTGTGGTAAACTGTAAGGTGACAAGCCAGGCACAGTGGTGCGTGCTTGTAAGCTTCAGCCTATGAAGCATCTGGAGTTAGGGATTGCAGTTCGAGTCCCGCTTGGGCAACACAGCGAGACCTAGATCCAAAAAATAGCTGGGTGTGGTAGCGTGCACCTATAATCCTAGCTACCTGGGAAGCTGAGGTTCGGGATTGCTTGAGTCTGTAGTACCCCGGGCAATGTGAGCCTATGATTCCACAGGCAAAAATAGCAAGACATAAGCCTTAAATAAACAAACAAACAAATAAATAAATAAACTGTAAGGTGACAAGGGATAAGGGTGGGGCCCTAACAGTATCCCTCTCAAAGACTTTGTCAGTTCTCATTTACAAGAAATTATTTTAGGTGCTATAACATAGGGTGATAGTGCAATGATGCCTGTACCTTGTCTGACTGCAGGTACTGGCATCTTTCATTGGTAAGCTTCATAGGACTCAGCTAGGCCAATCATATCACCTAGTGCTTCTTGGTGAAGCATAAAATAAAGGCAAAGGAAAACAATTACTTATAATTTTAACCAATAAGGCAGTGTTTTCTTTATAATTTTCTTTTCTTTTCTTTTTTTTTTTTTTTTTTTTTTTTTTTTTTTTTTTTTTTTTTTTTTTTTTTTTTTTTTTTTTTTTTTTTTTTTGAGACTAGGTCTTGCTATTTTTGCCTGTGGAACCGCAGGCTCTCATTGCCCGGGGTACCACAGACTCAAGCAATCCCCAGCCTCAGCTTCCCAGGTACCTGGGATTACAGGCACATGCCACCATGCCCAGCTATATTCTTTTGGAACTAGGTCTCGCTACGTGCCCCTGGCAGGACTCGAACCACAATCCCTGTCCCTGACCATGGCTTCCTAGGCTGCCGCTTAAAGTCATGCACCACCATGTCCAGCCTACAGTGTTTTCTTTATAATTTTCATAGTAACACAAAATAAACTGGATTTAAAGATGTGTTTTTGTATGTGACCATTTCTGAGACCCTTAGCAGGAAATGCTAGCTAAAATGCTAGACACCAAAATCTGTTCCCCCCTTCTTGCTCAGCTGGACTGCATTTTCTAGTCGCCTTTATACTTAAATGTGATCCTGAAACTAAGACTGCTAATGATGACATTTGAGCCTAGTGATATGTCTGCTCCCATCAGGCTAACTTCATGAACCCATCCATGCTCCTCCCCACTGTCCCTAACTCAGATGGCCTTGCCCATCTGACCTGAGACAGCAAGGCCACAGTTAGCCGTAGTGAGTATATGCAATAGCTTCTTTACCCACCTAGAATCACTACTGTCTGTTACTTGACCCCACAGTAAACTATCGTGCTGCATCATTACATTTTAGTTTTCACTTATTCTATCAGTTTTGTACACTCTGAGCAGGATACCTCATGACAACTACCTGTGGACTCCCATGGACTGGGTGCAGAATTCTCACTTGGGGGAAAATAAAAAAGAACATATACATACAACAGTAAGAAACAGGCAGCTAATACATTACTGATCATACTTAAAATGTCTCCTACCAGAAACTCCAGAAGGCATATGAATTTGAAAAAATTTAGATAAGACCAACTAGAGAATTAAAATAACAGATATAGTTTTCTATCAGGATAAACTGACATTAAAACTCTTTTACTTAGAGGACTAGTTAGCTCATTAAAACTCTTTTACTTAGAGGACTAGTTAGCTCATTAAAACTCTTTTACTTAGAGGACTAGTTGAGCTCAAAGTCCAAGGAAGTCTGAGGTAAGCTAGTGACAGTAGAGTCATCTAATGAAAGGTGGAATCATAGAACATGGTGATAAGAAGTAGTTTTATGACAGGAGAAGCCAATGAGAACAAAGATGCCATGGTGAGAAAGTAATATAGGACACTCATTACCCTGTGAACAATACTGTGTATGCTGAAAACAAATAGACTCTAGCAGGTTTAGTAAGGAGTTCCTCCATGATGGATTATGGAAAGGCAGTTAAGAATGTGAAGGATATATTCTTAACATCTATTACTTTTGCTATGAAAGGCAAAAAATGACTGCATTTCCTATCCTCAAGAAAACAATAAAATGTTAACCAGTGAGTACACTCTGGATTAGATGGACTTTTGGTTAGAATCTAAAGGACTGATTTTTTTTTTTTAATTTACTGAGCAACTACTATGTTCTCAACATTAGTTCTAGGCCTAAGATTACCTGTGACTCAAGAGAGAGGAGACAGAAAGTCAATAATAATACAGAAATTTTATATATATTAGGTGTACTGAGTGAGAAAAAGGATAGAGCAGGGTCAGGGGAAAGAAGTAGCACCTTTAAACGAGATGATTCAGGAGATTTTATTGAGAAGTAAGGAAAAGTGCCATGAAGAGTGTGGAGGATGAGTGTGGAGGGAACAGAGTAAGAGGCAAGGGTGTTGGTAGCTGTCTAAGCAACAGCAAGAACACTGTGCCTATGAAGTGCAGCGAGTTGTAGAGAAGAGGAAAATGAGTTGGAGCAGAACATGTAGGTTTCCTGGGCCACTGGAAAGAATTTGTTTATACTCTGGGAGCAGTGGGAAGCCATTAGAGGGTTTTCAGAGAGAAGGGCTTTGAAATGGCTCACATTTTACAGGAACATCATCTGCTATGTGGACAATGGACTATGGGGGAGGGGAAGAAGGAGGAACAAGCCAGGATTTAGACTTTTGCAGGAATCCAGGAGAGATGATGGTGGTTTGGAGTAGGATGGAAACAATGACAAGTGTTGAGAAGTAGACTCTGTGTTATATTTTTAACACAGAAGCAATATACTGATAGTTTGGATATGAGGTAGAAAAAAGGAGGTAAGTTAAAAATGATGACAAGGTTTTTGGCATGAGCAGCTGAAATCTGGGAGAAGGGTAGAATAGAAATTGACAAGAGACCAGCAGTTCAGTTTAGTGCATAGTTGGATTGAGAGAGAGACCTGTTAGACAACCAAATGGTGGTATCAGGTAGCATGTTTATATACTTGAGTCTGGAATTCAGGAGGGAAAGTCGGGGATGGAAATTATAAATTTGGAAGTTGTCCATGTATAGGTGGTGTTCAAAACCAGATGCAATAAAGCACTGTATTGAACTTAGTTTTCTGATTTCTAAGGAATCCATGAGCAAAGGATTAGTATTATAGACATAAGGTTATGTGTCTTCATCCTAGGATTCTTTTCACCCCATTCTTCCCACTTCCAAGACTGAGGTTGATTTTCTTTTTCTTTGCAGGGAAACAAAAGCAATATTTAATCAGTCATATATGTGGGTTTAGAAACCTGGACTGAACTCTTACTCTATCAGTAGTGTGTGACCTTGGATAAATTAACTAATATCTGTGAGATTCATTTTCCTCATTTATAAACCGATGATAGTGATAGCTCTCTGTTCAGTTGTTTTGAGGATTTCAGTGAGCTTGTGTTGTTAAAACACTTGGTGCATATATGTACTCAATAAATATTAGATTAAAACAAATGCCCAGATAAGATATCCAAAGATAATGTGAGTGTGCACATTACCAGGTCTGTTTTAGTTTTTGTTCTGGAATAGTGACAGTTTCAAGCTTTCAGAAGATGTGTGTGTGGGAGGTAGTTATAGGTGAGTATCCCCTGATTATTTAATGAGTTCAGTTTAAGCTGATGCTTTATTTGTAATAATGGGTCAATTTCCTAGACATGTAGTTGAATAGGAAACATTTTTCCCTTTTTCTATTCATGTACTAACTATAAGATGGCCTGAGAAATACTGCTTTTCATTAACCTTTAGTCATGCTACTCTGCACTTTACCACTTGAATTTGGGAGGCCCACTTATGCCCTAGTGGGCCGTAAACACTACAAAAGTAGCACTGTTGATGGTGGAGGTAGTGAGCCTATGGGAGCTAAGCCTCCTTGGCTGCTCTGATGGGGTCTGGTTGTCTTTCATCACAGGTCCGTGGACTGGCTCTTCCTTGAAACACCACAGGGACTCCAGCCATCAGGAGTTTTCTCCTCTGGGGTCTTTGATACAATCCCCTCCCCTTTGCTTGTTCCTTCCTCCCCACCCCCAGTCATTGAGTCATCGTAATGTCACTTCCTTAGACAGGTTCTCCCAGCCCCTTAGCAGCCTGCCGTTAGCATCTGTTTCTCATACACTTGTCACAGTCTAATTGTGTTTCTCATACACTTGTCACAGTCTGTTTCTCATACACTTGTCACAGTCTAATTGTGTGTGTTTTATCTTATCTGACTCTTCTCCTGTACTGAGGGGTCCATAGAGCTAAGGCTTTGCTCCCTATGCTGTCACCCTAGCTTCCCCCATACTTGGCACAAATAGACACACACTGTTATACATCTACTTTTGAAAAATGTCTTCTACTGACTTGATCTAGTATTGCATCTATTCTGTTTCTACTCATTAGGCATCCACTGATGAGTCAGGCATTGTTCTTGCTGCTGAGAACACAGCAATGAATTACGGCAGATTAAAATCTCTGCCCACAGGCTGCTTTTTTTGCTGGTGAATCAGCTAGCTTTACTAGATATACCACATCTTACCCTCAGCTCTCTGAGTCCAGTTGCTCACAGAGGTGATCACCTAGATTGCAGACACTTAGATCTATATTTTCTTCCTCCCCATTTGGTTCTTTCTCACCCTATTTCCTTTCTCCATCCCTATTCTAGGAGAACACTTCCCAAAGGAAACCACCTGCCATCCAGTCTTTCTCCAGCTCTGCTTTTGAATATCTAAGCCAACAGAGTGAGCACTGTAATTCTTTTGTCAGACCACTTTCTACATTGCTACTCTTTTTTGTTCTTACCTACTGCTATTCAGGATCTGGCAAATAGCCACAACCATGTTGATTGGTTTTTGACTTGCCAAAAGGAAAGACACAAAACAGTGTCAATCAGTGACCCAAAAGTGACACTCTCCTGGTGTGGAGACCTCTGCTTGTTATTAAGGTTGCCAGGTCAATTACTGTTCTCTCTTCTGCTGCAAGTTTTCTCCTTCTTGCCCTGTCCCCCTCACCCCCAATCATTGCACCCTGACTTCCAGCAGCAGCAGGTCACCAGGCCCTAGAACTGCTCCCAAGTCCATAGTTGGGGGCTCACTCTAAGGGTTCTGCCTGCCACCTGCTTCCTCCAAGCTAGAGCAAGAGGGAAAACAGGCCCTTGTCCTCAGGGGCAGGATCCATTGTCTGTCAGCTGGTGCTGGAAACCAGATGTCAGGACACTGTTTCTATGAGGTCAAAGTCAGAGGCTCTGAATGAATGAATGAATGAATGAATGAATGAATGAATGAATGAATGAACAACTTTGAAATTCTGTGCTAACCCTGGCAAAAACTCACAGATGGAGTGGCAGCCGGTGAAGGTGCAAGGAGCACCGGGCATATTTGGCAGACAAGAGCTGTAGTTAGGGGCCTACCACTAATTTGATGCTTCTCTGCTTAAGTACCACTTTTCTGCCCGCAATTTCCTGAAAATGAGAATATTAGACTAGGTGATCTCAAAGATCTCCCAAGTCTAGAATTCTTAAATTACCGAACTGGATGGAACCTGATCTGTCAGTCATACTTCAAACAGGATTTCCTACCCTCTCCCCAAAAATAACCTCTCCTTTCACTGCTGGTACTCTATCTGCCCCAACCCCCCAACCCCAGGAGAGACAGTTTAATTTCACTCCCCAGGCAACCAGGCTTATTTGACAATACATTTTTTTACTTGAAATTTTTGTTGTGATCCCTGCAGATTTATTCCATCATGAGAAATAAAACACCACCTACCTTCTCCCCAACAACATTTTGCAAAACCTTTATATATTACAACTAGGATAATGGCCCTGACACAATCGACCTTAAGTCCATTTTCTGTTTCCCTGAGTACTTTCTCTATGTGTATAAGTTCTCAATAAATTTTATCACCCATACTATTACAGACAAAATCTAAAATGCAAGGATTCTCTGTGTTGCCTTTTCCAACCACATCTTGCCTTCTTCCTATCCCACATCACTTCCTTGTTTCTTCAAAAATGTTTTATTTTGAAATCATTTCAAGCTTACAAAAATGACCCAGCATACTCTCTACCCAGATTTACTGGTTGTTAATATTTTGTCCATTTGTCATTTTTTTCTTAACACTTTTATTTTGGAATCATTTGAAGTTGCATGTATCTTGTCTTTAACCATTTCATAACACTTCCATGTATATTTCCTAAGAGCAGGACTATTCTTGTACATAGCCACAGTGCAAGTTCATCAACATCACTCAAAGCAGTGGGGACCCAGTACTTTAGTATCATGATTGCAAGTAGAAGGTTCCGTGTAGCGTTCCCCTCCCTCGAGGACAAGAACTGGTCTAATATTGGGGTAGCTTCGTTGGCATGAATTTTTGGTACTCAAACGAATTCTGTGCAAGCCTTCTTTCTTGTCTTTTATGACACTTGGTAGACTACAGCCCTCGCTCTTAGACGTTAGATGTCCGTGGAGCTTCCTCATCATTGGGTTCCGGTGATACTCAGAGAACATCACAGCCATCTGCTGTCAGTGGTCAAGGTGCTGATCACTGTTGATCATGGGGTCAAGGTGCTGTCCCTCCACTTGCCTCCTTATATAACTAATATTAAGTAAGCCTAGATCATGTATGGGGGATACGTTAACCTAGGCAAACATATGCTCCCCAATAAAATACCCCTTAGAGTTAGCATGCAGAGATGTTTCTTGCCTGAACCAATTCTCACTGTTTGGTCTCTTGCCGCACTGGAAACCAGATCGTCTAAGGTTTAGTCTCCTTGGGTCTATGGTCCGGGTCTAAGCCTTCTCCACGGTCTCCCAAAAACCTCTACGACGACCTTTGGCAGAGACTAGGCCAGGCGGCAGATGGAGCAGCCTCTAGGCCAGGCGGCAGATGGGGAGCCCTCAACTGAAAATGAGCTAAAGTGGGTTGTTCCTCTTAAACCTTCCAGTGGCGTTTCGCATAATAGAATACTTACTTCCTGGGTTGTTTCCTGTTCTTCCCCTCCCCCTGTAGTGGCATTTGGTTCGGACCGCTTATCTACATCCCCTCACCTCCAGGTCCCTCGCTGTGTGAAGCTTCCCTAGGACACTGGAGGGCCTGGGGGGGGGGGGGGGCGGGAACGCAACGCCTGGACTTCCACTGCGTGCCAGGCAAATACCCCCTCCTCCCTTAGGCCTGACTGTGGGCTGACACCGAGAAGTGCTAGAAGTAAACATGCACTGGCGTGGGGGGAGAGAGGTGTAAAAGCTTTTCCCGACCCAGATATTTCACAAAATACCTTTTCGTGCCCGGCGGCGCCGGTGAAAGCACAGGTAGGGACCCGCGATAGGGGAGGTAGGAGGGAGGCGGCTCCAGCGGCCTAGACGCACCCTCGGTCGGGTGGGCATCCTGGAGGGCAGCCCGCAGGTGGCGGCACGGGGTGGCTGGCGGGCGGGGCCGGAGAAGGGGAGGGCTTGGTATGCGTCGGGCAGTGACGGCAGCGCGAAGGGGAGGTGCGAACCGCCCGCCCGCGGGGGAGCCATGGCGAGAGGCCCCGCCGCGGCGCCCGCACCAGTGCCCGAGTCCGCAGTAGCGCCCCCACCCGCCGCCCCGGGGCCCACCCGGCCGCCGCCTCCGCGCGTTCCGAGGCTGTGAACCAGCGCGCGGCAAACGAGGCGCCCCCCAAGGAGGGGCTGCGCGCGGGAGGGCGCTGCGAGAGGGAGCTGGGGGCACCGAGCACCCCGAAGACCCTCGCGTCCGGAACTCTTGGATCCTGCGTCCTGGTGCCAAGTTGACCCGATAGCAGGAAGGGGCGCGGAAGCCCAGCCTCGCCGCGGGGACCCAGTTACCGCCCGGCCGGCTGCTGCGGAGGGAACCGGAGCCGCCGGGTGGCCGGGCCGGGCGGAGGACTACGAGGAGGAGGCAGCCCGGGGGAGCCGAGCACCGGTGCAGCCCCGCGCCCGAGGCCCCAGAGACCGCTTCTGCTAAGGGACGGTGTTCCGTGCGCCACTCCCGGTAAGTCGGGGTCGGCTTTCCGGTGCCTCCGGCTCGTCGCGTCCTGGGGCTGAATGGGGAAGGACACGGGTGTGCCGGGACTGCCCGCGCGTGATGTGGTAACAGCGGGAGAGGCCGCGCTCCTCGACCCTGCTGCACCTGCTGGAGACCCTCGCGGGCATGAGGGTGCCCATGGGACATCGTGTCGGTCAGGCTGCGTGGCCTGAATTTCGGGCTCTGGTATTCTGTGACAGTGAGGCGACCTTCAGAGAATCCTGAGCTAAGTCAGGCCAGAGCACCAGCGGCACCCCGATCCCCACTCACCCACAATATTCATGTAAATAACGTCTTCTGAGTATGTCTGGAATCAAACAGATTTTTTGGGACCCCCCCAACTCCCCTTTCCATCCTGAAAGTTAACAAGTTCGCTTTGTCACTTTTTTGTCATGAGCTTTAAAATCCATTTTGAACTCCCCCCCCCCCCCACCGGGGGTCAGCCTCTTGCAGGTAAATGTAATTGTAGTGCAGTGTATTGTTTTGCAAAGTTGTGTTTAGGGAATCGCGGATCTACAGCCAGCCAGACTGGCAGCTCTCCATCCTCTCAGCCCCTCTTTGCGTTGAAGAATCCTTGTCTGCACTTTTTCAGAAACTGAAATCGTAGTTCCCTTTGAGCACTCTCCCAAGTATGAATGTTTAGGCCTTTATTAATATATATATATTTTTTTAAAATTCAGATATACTTCACCAGAACTATTTTTGTTTCAAACAGATGTGTAAACGTTGTCCATGCTGCTTGGAGCCTGAGGCTCCCCCTCTCCTGGAGACCTTTTGGTTATCTATGGTAGGGGGTGACAGACTCTACAGGAAAACAAATTAGGAACAGGGTCCTAATTTTCAACAAGAGCAAAAGAGAGGGGGGTGGCCACAGGACTGGCCCAGCCCTGGAGAATTCTGTCCCGAGGAGGGCCCCTCTGGCTCAAGTGGAGGAGGACTAGCAGTGAGCCTGAGGGCATTCAGGCTGGATCAGGGTGGCTGAGGTGTTTCTCTCTCCTTTGGCTCACATGCCCTTTGATCTCTGACCCCAACTTTATCACCAAGGTGCCCAGTCCAAGTGTAGGCTGAGCCACCTGGAGCGTTGAGCCAGACTTGAAAGCCAGTGCCCCTGTGTGGCTTTATCAGGAGCTGGGTTTCAGCTTGGCCTTAGCACTAGCAGTTTCCTGTTTGATGCCCCAGGGACCTGTGGGGTTTGGTTTCCCATCCCTAGTCCTCTTGAAGGGTGTCTCCATCCTAGCTATTTTGCTTATATTCCTTCTTTCTGCTGTGCTAAAAAAGGACACTGACCTTGGAGTGGGAAACCTGGATTCTTACTCTAGCTCCTCTCTTTCTTTACTGGCGATGTCCTTGTTTAACCTCTCTGACCTGGCTTTCCCCTCACTGAGGTTGCCCATCCCCCCAGGCCAAACCAAATCAGACCTCATCGAACTGTTGTCAGGATTAAAGCATGTGTTAAGTGAAAGGGTCCATAAAAGTTCAACTGAAAGATCTGGGGAGGTTTCAGTCTCATTCCAACATGGCTAGGTTTATAAGCTTGGCAAGTGCCCCAACAGGGGTCATAAGGCAGGTATTATAATAGTAATTATTCTCTTTCTTAAAGAAAGAAAGGGTCAAATCAGATCATGTAAAGGGTCATTGAGAAATGAAGAGCAACTGAATGAAAAGGAGTTGGAGTTCCTAAACTTTGTTTCCAAATTCAGTGTATTTTACTGTCTGCCAGCTGATTTAGAGCTGCTCTTCCATCACTGTATTCTCAGCCTCTGGCTCTCATCTTGATTATGATAGGTATCTTTAATAGCCATAATCATCTTGACTCCCCCATGATGCAACCTGGGCTCCCCATCTTGACTCTCCTCCCTAGTTAGTTGAGGGCAGACAGTGAGCTTTCTCTGCACCATCAGCAGGTGGTGTTTTTCATGGATGTGATTGTTTTGTTTGTCCGTAGTAGGTAAAGACAGCCCAAGAGGATGAGTAGGCAGGTGGCAACTATTCCTGCAAGGGACAATTCTTCTTTGGGGGCTCAAGTGAGAAAAGCTTTGGGGGTAGAGAGTTCCTTTAAACTCACTGAGGTTTGTGATGTTACATCTAGGCTTTCCCATGTGCTGCAGTTAAACACTGCAGTTGACCCATGAACAAGGAAGGGGTGAGGGCATCAACCTTCATGAGAAGAAAATTAAGTATAACCTTTTTTATCCCCCTAAAACTTAACTTCTAGCAATTTACTCTTGACATGGAGCCCTACTAGTAATATAAACAATTTACTAACACAGTTTGTATGTTAGGTGTACTATAAACTGTGTATTCTTGCAAAAAAGTGAGTTGGAGAGAAGAACATATTAAAGAAATTACAGGGAAGAGAAAAAACCTCTACACTACTGTATTTAATAAAAAAAAAAATCTGTGTAATTGAACTCATAGTTCAAGCCTGTGTTGTTCAAGGGTCAATTGCGTTTAATCGGGAAGTTTGATAAACTTGGGGGTAATGATGCAACAACCATTCTTTAAATATGTAATGATTACATGATCCTTTGTTTTGAAAATGGACCCTTATCTACATGAACATGTGTATTTGGTATGCACTGTGATTTGTCTGTTTGTGTGTGTGTGTGGGGTGTAGGTGGGAATGACAAAGAGGTGCACCTTATAGGAAGTTAAAAATGTTAAGAAGGGAACTATCTCCACCAATCCCAGGGTTCATGTGGGTTCTTAGATTTTATTTCATACTCTAGTGTGAATGTCTGCCATATATGCTGCCCAGTGGACCCTCTGGCTCCTTTTCTCTGATTACTGAATGAATGTTCCCTATTCTGATTTGTTTTCTTATTTGGTATATTTGAATGGAGACCATCTATACTGTTGAAAAATTCAATTTCAGCGAAGGGACAGTAAATTAGAGCACATGTGTAAATCTGGATGCCCCCAAGCTATACATAATGTCAAAGGAGGCACAGCCGCTTAAGGAAAGGCTTTGAGTTTTATGAAAGAGTGTGTGGCATTACTATTCATCAGGAAGCTCATTTAATTATGTGTTTGTTAATAGTGCACCTGAGGTAGAAGAGGGTGGGACAGGGTGGAAGGCTAGTCGTTGAAATCCTTGTTTTGACTTCTGGCCTGACATTCCAGAAAGGGCTGCTCCCAGCCAGCCTCTCTAGTAGGGAGAGCTCCTCAGAGAAGCACTGTCCCTCTTTCTGAAAAGACTGACAAAATGGCAGTGACTTTTCAGTGGCCATTCATGGCCTTGGGAAAGGCTTTTGGCTTCCCTGTCTCAAATTGTGGCATGGGTTGTATGGATACTTCTTAAACTTCCCCCATAACCTTCAGGGCAAAGGAGCCCCTTTGAAAATAGAGGGAGAAAGTGGGGTTGGGGAGCTCAGATTGAGGTTTACAACACTTTTCAATGTTATTTCAGTGATCCTTTTGGCAAAGAATGGAATGCGGAATTCATATTGTTTGTTTTAGCATAAAAATGCTAAAACAAACATAAAATTGCTGTCCTAGGTCTAAAAGCACTTGCAGGAGAAGCATGTTATTTCCCCCCAGGAATCTGCAGGGGGGATCCCTGTAGCCTATGTATTTGTATCCTCTTTTGAGAATGTTGGGATTGGATTATTTCTGGAGTCTCTTCTACTTCCATACATTATAATACACAGGAACATTTAAAAGCAGACCCCACTCATAATCGAGGATCAAAAGGTAAATCAAATTTAGTTTTAGAACACTGTATTTAGCAAAGCCGTGAAAGATAATATGCAGTTTAGCTGAGTGGCCTTTCATCTGTTCTCCATATTGATCTCAACTCCCTCCAGTTTTCACTCCAAGCTAAAAGGTGAGGAAAAGGAGGCATAGACCTTAAACATGCAGACCCTAAAAACACAAGCATCTTCTAGAAAACTTATTGAGTCCCACACTTACTAAATATAGTATATGTGCCCAGAGTTAAATGACAAGCAGAAACAAGGATGGAGGGCTCCTGCCAGGTACTCCTCTTCAGAAACTCATGGCACAAAGCATGGCAAAGACTAGGGTACTGTTGGGGGGAATCTAGAATGAAGGGAGAAAAGTGACTCAAACACTGACCATGCCTAACTCATTAGGATGAGTCATTAGGATAGCATAGCAATAAACAATGAACAAACAGTATGCAACAAGTGTTGGTGAGGATCTGGAGAAATTAGAACCCTGTGCCCTGCTGTTGGGAAAGTAAATGGTGCAGCCACAGAGGTAAACAGTATGGCAGTTCTTCCAAAAAAAATTAAACATAGACTTCCATAGGCACCAGCGACTCAAATGTGGATATATGTTCAAAATTAGTGAAAGCAAGGATTCAGACTGATAGCTGTTCATCGGATTCATAGCAGCAATCGTTCACTTTAGCACAACAGCTGCAAGATGGAAGTGACCCAAGTATCCATTAACAGATGAGTTGACAAAGGCATACATATAATGGAATACTACTCAACCTTCAAAAGAAAGGAGTTTCTGACCCATGCCATGTGGGTAAACCTTCTGCAGTATGATAGGTGGAAAAGGTCATGTTTAAAAGGCCAGCTATTGTATAATTCCCTGTACATGAGATTCCTAAATAGTCAGATGCAGAGAATGAAGTGGAATGGGAGTTCCAGGGACTGAAGAATGATGGGAATAGACAGTATTAGTCTGTATGCGTGTGGGGGTGGGAATGACTCCCGCCACACATACAGACAAAAACTAAATGTAAAGCTTCCACTAGGGAAGATGGAAACATGCTGCTGATACATGGTGGTGACTTTTGCACAACAGTGTGAAGGTATGTAAAACCACAAAACTCAGCCTTAAGAATGGCTAAGATGGTATGTTTTATGCCCATCTTTTTTAATATGAAATAAAAGGTGGTCATTGTCTAGGAATTGCCTTTCATCTCTCAGACTCAGGAACTTGGGCGTCTCTAGGCCAAAAAAAGAATTCAGCAAAGGTTGTTACCTGCTGTATCCCCTGACAAGGTTATGGAAGGGGCACGGCAGGCTGAGAACACTGTGCCTACTAGGGAAGAAGAAGGCAATCAGAGGATGAGGAAGGGCACACTACTCCCTGCTCTCTGGCTTCTATCCTACTGTTCTTGCTGTGTAGTTCCCCCATATTCAGGGGGCATGTGATCTGGTGCATTAGATTTGTTCAACAGAATGGGTGGGTGGGTGGGTGAGTGGGTGGGTGGGTGAAAGCACTTGAGGAGAACTGCCTGTTCTGTTCCTTTGGCATATTTTCATTACTCAGAACATCATTCGAAGTGATAGGTGTGGTGTCGAGGTAGAGCAGGTAAACCCAGGCTGGAATTTGGACTGCTTCCTCCTCACTTCTGACCTAACTTGCCAGTTTGGCTCCTCCCATTTTTCAAGAGATTACACAAAAGTCAGCAAAGAAGTGGGCATTATGAAGAGAATCAGTTCAGCAATCTTTTCTGAGAAAATCTAGCACCTTCAGAAGGAGATTGAGAGGAAGGTAAGCGGTGGGACTCCCCCCCAAGCGGAGCAGGGGAGCAGGTGTGCACTGACTACTTGCTTTTCCCAACATAGGCAGGGTCTGGCCTGCTCTTCTGGGGGGAACATTCTGGGTAGTCATGAAGAATTAAAGAGAATTAAAGCCACCAGAGAATAGGTTTAAACTGCAGATGCAGAGCAGCTCTGGGAGAGGGGTTCTGAAATTCAGCTCCCAGGTGGCCCTGATGCTACAGTCTACTCTCCACACTTGAAGAAGTGAGGCCTTGCTTCTCTGCCATCAACTTCTGCCAAGACAGCAGAGACCAGCCACAAGACAGGATCTCCCTCTTATGAGCATTCTTCTTCCCAAGGCCATTCTCTGCCCGGGCCCTTGAAACCTGGTTCCACCAGGAATATGAACTCTGGGAGTCACTCAGTCCCCATATCATCACATTGGAGACAATCCATGTTGGGGAGGCCTGGAGATGGAGGCTCCCTACTCCCCAGGAAAAGTGTCTCAGTGGCCCTCAGACTTAAATTCAAGGATGGCTTTTGCAGTCATTGCTCACCTGCTCCTCCAGGCTCAAATTCATGCTCCAGTAACACAGATGAAGCCAAACCATCTCCCACATTGTAGGGAGAGAGTTTGTCTTTGGCCACATTCCAAACTAGAAGGACCATAATAGAAGGAAATGGGCCCACGCTGGATCACGCCTCGTCTACTTTTTGCAGAAGTGAAAACTGAGAGAACAGAACGCTACCCTTAAAAAATCAGGTCTACAGTATTATTGATGTTAAAAATCTGCCTGGAAGGACTTTTTAATTTTTTGCAGAACAACCCAAGGAAATGATGACGACTTCAAAAATCCTACGGTTCTTCATATGCATGGAGGTGTTTTCTGTCCTGGAGAGAGAATAAATTAAACCCCATATCCATATACTAATTAACATCCACTTTACAAGATATAAATTAACCAACATGCATACAATTGAACATAGGAATTTCCAAGAGCTAATCTGTGTGAATGTAAATCAGGAGATAGTATTTTTTAATAACTATTAATCACACTCCAGTACCTTTAAGTCTAGTCATTGAAGATGAGTGTAAGTATGACGGACTCTGGATGTTGTGCAAATCTACATGGGCATGGTGACTTTCAACCAAATTTATTTTGCTTAAAGAAAAAAAATTTCTAAATGTTCTCAGAGCACCCTTTTCTTGAATATTCAAATCTAGGTAATTTGAGGAGATTGACAGAACAGTTGTAAAATGAAAGACCTTTTTTTTTTTTGAATGAGGGGTCTAAAGATGTGGACCTTGTCAACATTCAAAATTTCATACCGGGGAGAAAATTGGAGGTTTATGTAAACAAAAGGGACAGGTAGATTATTGTCATGTTATGAATTTGGAACTAGTGAGCTTTGTCCTGGGGATTGAAAAATCCAGACAAATAAACAAAAACCCAAACCTGGAATTTAGCAGTATAATGATTTAGAGCATAGGTGGGGAGAAGGAAAATGAGCAATTTGTGAGATGTATGACTCATTGCTGCTGTGTCTATGAGTGTTACATTTGGGTGCAGAATTCCTGAGACAATTGGTTTACCAGCTTTTTGAGTAGAACAGAAAAGATTGTCATCCAGAGGGCGGGTATTTAATTTCAACCTCTGCCTCTAGACTATGTTTTAAATAAAGAGTTGAGTACAGAGAAAACTGCACAGATCTGCTTTCTGTACCTTAGTGGGTTCATCAGTTCAAAAATGAAACCTTCATATATAACAATCTGGATGAGTTGCAGCACCCCCAAAGCCAAGTTCCTTTATTTCCTCTTTAAGATTGGGGCTTTGTTAGGGTTAGATGTGTTGAAGCCAGCAGGGACTCGAGTTTATGACATCCATCTCCTGAATCATTACTTTATAAGCTAACCTCGTATGGTTATTAAGAGAATTACATGAGTTAATATGTATGCTTGGTTCAGAGGAAAGCTTTTTGTGTGTTAGCCATTGTCATTACTGTTATTGAACTGCTTTTGATCCATTCACCCACAGATAATATTGGAGCACAGATTCTGTGCCCTGCCCAGGGGGATGTGCTGGCCTACATCTTTATGGCAGTAGCAGGAATAAACCCCATGGTCTAAACTATGAGATGATGAGAGCTGGGTGTTTGCTCATCTAACAACTGACTTGCCTGCTTTGGCTTTGAAGAGAAAGGACTTTGCAAGGATCTCATGGCATTAGAAGAATCCTTTGGGGCTTGATATTTGCCTTTTCAAAAGATCTCTTATGGAAAAAGTATAGTTTGGTTTTAAATATTTGGAAAGATAGCTTTCTGTCTGAGGAAAACAGGTAGACTAACCTTATTATTGCAATAGTAGTTAAAAAATGTGACCAGTACATCAGTGGGAACATATACTGAAATGTCAATGGATGTGTTTATTTTGTACTAGGAAAAACATCACTAAAAGAAGACTTACTTTAGTACATGAGAACTGTCATAGCAGCTACTGAATGTTAACATGAAAAACTTTTAGCTGGGCTGGTTCTCTAGATATAAAAGAGAAATGACACTCATCTAAGGGGATAAAGAAATTAATTATTCCTGGGAGTTTAGTTATCTTCTAATCAAACTTTTGTCCTTTATGGCAAATTCTCTATTTGGCAAGAGGGAGCCTGGCAAAGACTGATCAAGTCTGAGAATTTCCTTCTAAACACCGAGGTTGCCTCCATCTTGGTTATTAGGGTGCAAAAGGGATGCAGTGTATAGCTTTTCCAGGGGGAAGGCCCCTGGCAGGGCAGGGAAGTGTCTTGGGAGAGATGGTTGCCTTGGCCTTGCTAAACTGGTAGGCCAGTGTGTGGCCCCAGGCCTCTTCTGCCTCCATGGGGACTGAGACCTTCAGGGGACCACTGGCTTCCCTTAAGGTGAGATAGTGGAAGGTGGTGATAGTGTGGATGAGTTCAGTGATATTGAGACAGGCCTTGCCTAATGAAGAGATATCAGCAGGGTGAAGGTGCAGTGAAGGAGGAGAGTTTGGGGCTGGACTGACTTGACTCGTTGTGCAGAGCTGAGGAGCTGGAGGGTCCCTCTTTGAATGAGCAGTGTGATATGCTAGAGAGATCTCAAAGTGGAGGTGTTTAGGGCAGTGGGACAGCTGGGTCTGATGCTTAGAAGAGGGTTCTGAGTTTGAGGTAGGAGTCTGGGGGAACATCCCGGTGTAGATGATGGTGACACCATGTGTAGAAACACTCACCAGAGGACTGACCAGAGATGGCATGAGTCCCGAAGTACTGGGGAGGAGAGTGTTCTTGCCATACGGTGTGGGGCTCATAGGTCCCTGTGTTTGAGAGTCAAAATTAAGGGCTAAAATACTCTTTGTATAACACATAGTAGGTGTGCAAGTATTTGTAGTGTTGTATTACTCATTTTTCTGTGGTTCAGAAGAGACCCTGGCTGAGCCCTGGAAATATCTTCCAGTAACAATTTGACTCTAAGAATTCTTTGTTCTTGGGAATTTGCAGGTTTCCTTGCCAGGTATCATGAAGCTTGTCTAATGGGTGTCCAAATTTTATCAGTTCCCGAAATTAGTGCGCTCTGAATTGAGATTTTCTTTTGTGCTTTCTTGCAATTCTTAAATTTCTTGTTTGAGGTTGCAATAAATATTGGTGCAATAAAATTATGGTAACAGCAGGAATTAAATATTACTTGTTTTGGCAGAGATAGTTCTGTAGTCCCATTAGAATGGATAGACTAAGAACTTTGACAACACTCACCACTGGTGAGGAGGTGGAGCAATTGCAAGCCTTGTGCAGCACATGCACAGAAGAATAACTATTTGGAAAATCAGTAGTATTTACAAAGGCTGAGTGAGCATGTACATTATGATCTAGTGATTCACTTCTGGGCATCCTCGGCTGAAACCAGTGCTATGTACTTAGTTCTCATTTTTACTCACTAAACTGGGGGGAAAAACCCAAGTGATGACCAACTGTGTATGGCACATCCACATGGTGGAATACTACACCGCAGTAAAAAGGCATACAATAAGAATGCATGTAGGAAATGGATGAATGATACAGACAAAAGATTGAGCGAAAGAGACTAGACGCAAACCATATATTTCATGATTCCATTTTCAGGAAATTCAGAAACAGACAAAACTATCCTGTAATGGGATCCGAATCATGGAGTGAGGGTATTGATTGTACAAGGTGAATATATAAGAATGAACATGAAGGTATACGGTAATTAAAGTTTCTGGTTATTCTAGTTAATTTGGTAAGTACTTTGTTTTAATGTGACAGGGCATAAAATATTTGTCCCTTATTTTTTAACTAGGTTCTGTTCAGCTCATGGTTTCCCTCCCACCCTTTTGCCCTTGAAGTCGCTGAGAATAAATCTCTCTTCTCACACCCTTAAAAGAGAGTCCTGAAAGCAGGTGTTTGTTGTGTCATCTTTGGGGTGGTTAGTGACTTCGGGGTGTTTATTCTTCTTTCGTTGGTTCACCCAGTTTTGTATTGTTATTTTTGTGAACCAGGACTTTGCGTAGAGTCAAGTAATGGAGGCACTTGTCTAAGGCATAAAATTTAAGCAGGGATAATTGCCAAAAAAAAAATTAATCAAGATAAATTATAGTAATATTTTAGTTAACAATGAACTATAGCAAACAAAAGGTCAAAATTTTTAGCAAAGACTTGGTATTACTGATTTTTCCCTTTCATAGACTCTTATATGATCGGCCTGGGTTTCAAGATGGGACTCAGAGGGTCTCTAAGTCCCAGGAGTCATAGATTTGACCTGAATGTATGACCTGAAAAAGAATAAAAGTGAAAGGACAATGGATTTCCTTAATGCTTTTAGTGTTTTGTGAGTGGAAACAATACCTTGTGTCTTGGAAAGGATTTTTCTCAGTATAGTAGACATTCCAACTGAAGAAAATAATGTGAAAAAGTCTGTTAAAAATATATAATTCTTTTTTCAGTTTTTGTGAAATTTCAGTATTACCTTATTAAAGGTGGCCTTGGGGTTGGTGAATCAAAACTGGACATTGTCAAGGCTTAGTTAATCTAGTCAAAGCATTGACAGATAATAAAATGCTGTCTTCTAGCGTGTCACCATGTGAAAAAGTTAATGATGGCTCACCTTTTAGGTAATCATGTGGTTGCTCTTGATGTAATGACCTACTAGGCAGGGTAGAATATGGCCTTTTGCGAACCTGAGTGTTGTGTGCTTGCAACACATGCACGCCGTTGTGTGTCACCAGGTGCAATCCCTGAAAGGCGGTCTCCTTTGTCTTCATCTGGTGAATCCACCCGATGCATCCTGTCTATCTGGCTCTTAGCTGCATTCAGGATGTATTGGACAGAGAGAAGGGGGTGTGGAAGAGAGAGAGTTAGAGAGAGAGAAGGGAGAGAGAGGAGAGAGCAAGCCCAAATTTTTCAGCTCCTCTCCCAATTGCTATGGATACCAAATCAGTGCCAACTGGAGTCTCCTGAACTCTCCTCAGGCTTCCCCTTGGAAGCTGTAACCCTTCTCCTTCCTGATGCTAAGGTATGGTTCTTCTAGTGTTAGAAGTTTTTTTTAAAAAAATGTACTGTGATAGGGATTAGTTTAAAGAAAAAAAAAATCTCTACCCAAGAGGGTTAATTGAAAACTTCCCAACTTTGTAAAACCTCTTTTGTTTGGCTTCTCCCCACCCCCCTTTCAATCTTGCTGTGGATGGTTTCCTCCTAGCAACAGGCAGTGGTCAGTGGAAAAATCAAGCCTGGCCTAGCCCCCCTCACTGTCCCTCTCCCCAGACAGTGAGTCAAGTCACCGGGATCCCCCAGGACCAGCTCTTTGGACCCTGGCAGCCAGCATGCTTGGTGGCTGCTGGCCTTTCTCTGCATGTGGAAAGGTATTTCATTAGGAATTCCAGCTATTTCAGGGATACAGGGCTATTCACATCTTTACTTTCATCTTGTGTTAGTTTTGGTAAGTTGTGTATTCCAAGAACTTTGTTCCTTTCATTTAAGCTGTTGAATTTATTGCCGTGACAATTATCCTTTTACTGTCCAGAAGATTTGTAGTGCTATACCTTTTTTCAATTTGGTATTTGCATGTCTGTTCCAGAGTTACTCCGTTCAGGAAAATGGGTGGGGGTGGTTTCAGGAAAGGGAGCACAGAGTCAGAGGTCTAAGAGGAAACAGTGGAAGGTGGGGACAAAGGGGCAGGGTCCTTCCCAGTAGTTGGTCACCTCCTCTCTGGAGAGTGGTCACATGGTTGATGAGCTCATTAGACTGGGGACACCAGCTGTGCTATTATTAGGGCTTTTAAAGTCCCTGGCAGATGTTCTTAGGCGGAGTTCCAGCCTTGTTCATTTCCCACATATGGCATAATACAGTACATGGAAAAAGAGCACTCCAGAGCAAATAGCTTTTCCATGAAGTACACTGACTTTTTCCCCAGTGAAATTATCCTGTTCTTTCTTTTTTTGGTGTCATTTTCTTTATATACTGTTGATTCTTTTTCTGTCTTTCTCTCTGCGTGTCTTGTGTCTTCCCCATTATCACTCTCTGTTTTCTCCTGTTTCTTTCTTCTTGTTCTCTCTGTCTCCACCCCTCTACCCCCCTCATTTCTGTGTTTTCATCCCCCTGGCTCTTCATTAGGGGCCCTTCCTCCTCCCATACTTCCTTCTTTGAGGCCCTTTTTATTTAACCCCTTGTGGAACTAAAAAAGGACTTAATGGAACATGAAGAAATGTTGCCCATTTTAGATTAAAAGTGAACCTCGGCATTTCATAGGCGATATAACAAGTGCAGGTAAGTCTGAGGGTGATCACTAGCTGGAGACTGGCAAAGCCTGTTTACATGGCATGGTCACCCACTACTCCTTTCACTCTGGCAGTGAAGCCAGGACTATAGGGCCACTGCTACTCGAAACAGACTGATGAGCAGGCCAGTGGTACTGATTATTCTGGTTTATTTTTGCATATAGTTTATGTTTTGTTGGTCTGACTGTCAACCCCTCCTGCCATACTTTTACACTGAGTAAAGTCTATCAGCAAGCTTGAATGCGCCTCCTTTCTTCCCCCTTATTTTTATAGTAAATCAGCTTGGAATTGGAAAGTAGAATCAGTTACATATCGGCTAAATTATTGTTTTGGGGGACTGAATTTCACTAAGAAATGTGTGTTGTTACAGCATAAGACCTCAGTGTATATTCTTTAAAGCTCAGAGTGATGTCAGTTTCATTAGAAGTTTCCTACTGTTTATTTCAAAGTGCTAATTTTTCAGTGTATTTACATTATTTTTGTAGCTATGACACAAAGCTAATTGCCTGATCACATTTTTAATTTCAAAAATAGTGAAATGATACAATGATACAAGTGTATGTCCATGCTGTTTCTCACTTTGATAATGTCTTACGAGTGTCTGAAGTAGATTTTAAGAAAAGCTTGATAATCTAGAATTTTTTCTTCAAAGGGAGGTATCACTATTTGGGGGGAAAATACTCTTTTGGATTTAAAAGATCATTTAATTGTTAAAAAAGATTTAAGAAAACCGAAAACCTAAGCAATAGAGTGAGATCTGTTTGAAAAGAAAGATGAGCTGAGCAACCAAGTATTCATGTTGATTTCACTGCTAATTCAGAGATGGGACGGGAAAATAGGAACAGTTGCTTCCCTTACTGTTGGAAGAAGGGCAAGCCATAAAGCAGGAGCCTTTACTCTCTGCAGCAGCCTCTGAGCACACAGACTGGGCTCAGGAACCAGAGCGTGGGCTAAGGGGTGACGTGTGCTCATCATGTCCCAGTGTACTTCCGAGTGGTTATTTCTGTTCCCCAAAAAGAGGATTGGTTCTGACTTGGGAGGTCCTCAGTGGGTACAAATTAACATGTAAGGACAGTCCTGGTGGATTGGAGAACTGGAGACATGGAAGAATGGTTGTTTCCCCGGGTTAGGCATCGAGAGAGGAGCCCACCCTGGTTGATCTTGGAGCAGGCAAGAGAGATACTAGTGAGTGAAGGGTGTAGAAAGTCATGCAAGCTAGTGACTAGGGGGAAGCAATAGGGGGGGTGGTGTAACTGCGGAGGTATCTTCAGGAAGGTTGTAGGTGAAAAGAGACCCATTCATCCAAGCACATTGAGCTATGGAAATCTATGGAGGGAGGCAGAGTGAAGAAGGCTGGAGTAACTGGGGTCCAGGGAGCCCCCAGAGAATGTGAGTACAACAAGGGCAGTAGTGATCAGGGGCCCCACTGCCCTCCTAGGCCATGCTCAGAAGTTGAGATTTGAATCAAGTATGTTGGGGGAGCTACGGGAGGGTTCTGAGCAGGGGAATGATGTGCATTAATTGGGCCCCTCCACCTCTTCCTCCTCCACTGTTGGAGAGTAAGGGTCTGGGAATAGCTATGGAAGCAGGGAGAGTGAGAGTGAAGAGGGAGCTCAGCTCTGGGCTGGTGGAAGGGTGTGACCTGCCCTGGGGCATAGAGGTTTAGGACTATGGGCATGACTGTGAGGAGGAGCCACAGGCAAAGAGGAGTGTGGGTGATGCCTCAGGTCTTACATACTTGGGAAGTGGAGTTTTTAACCTCAGAAAGTATTTACATAGTTTTAAAAAAATCTAGTGTTAAACAATGTGTAAATTGTCAAGCATTTAACAGGGAGTTCTGGGGTTAAGGTTCCTAATACTGAAGAAAGAAGCAGAGACAGCTTCCCTGGAGCTAATGGGTGAAAAGGAACAGGAATGCTGTTTTCTTTGCGAGTGGAGGAATTACTTTTCTTGGCAGAAGAAAAATCTCAAACTTCATCCCAACTCAGTAAGCATGAAGTAACCACTGACCATATATCAAAGGAAAAGGCTCCATGCGCCACAAACAAAGCACAGTGACAATGAGTGTCATTAACCTCAGTGATTTCAAGTCTCCAAACTGAAAAATTTCTGAAGGTTCTTAGAGCGAGTATTTCTCAATGTGTGTTGCCAATTCGGGGAGCCCGCATGGATACGGCACCTCATTTGAAATTTACTGTTTTAAAAATGTTTCTCACACATTAAGGTGTTTCCACTTGGTTAGCAGTGTGTCTCCCTCCGATCAGCATTTCAGGAAGGGGGGGAGTATAAAAAGAGTAAATAGTAGGTGCAGGGCTCATCATTGTGACACTGACTCACCTGACCATCCAAGATTGTGTTGCTTCCTGAAGGCAGCTGGCCTGGAAGACTGCCTGGAGGGGGAAATCCAAACTAGGTTATGACTTCCGAGAAGTGTGAGGGGCTTCCCCTCCTCTGTCTGTGGGCTTGTAAGGACTGAGCTAGAAATCCCTAAACAGATTCCCTCACAAAGCTCATACTGCTGCTACTTCATGCCTCAGAGCCTCGGTGGCTGAGGTTATTATTAGTAAAGAATCTAGAGGGTGCGTTCTCTTGGAATCCGAAATGTTTGAGGGCAGAAAATCTTGCTGTATTGGGGAGGGGGGTGCTAAGCACAATCAGTGTGAGAGCTGGGCTGTTTTGGAGTTGCAGCGAGTGAAGATGACAGGGGCTTGCCTGGTGTGTCACCGTATGTGTTATAGGCACTGCCCTTTGCCCGTGTTGTTTATGGCCAGGTGAGTCTTGCAGGTACCATGTGAAGCTCTGAACCAGTGCTCATATTTACCCAATCTGAAGAGACTCCTTCCTAACCTGTGAGCTTGTCCAGGCTTTTCCATCCTTTCTGATGGCGTGAACAAATGAATGCCAAATTATTAAGAGCCACGTTAATGCAGATAGCTATCTTACTCATTAACTTTAGGTACAAGACAACTATCCCGATTTATTTCCTCAAGTTTCTGTCACTGCAAGGATGCAGTAGTGGTATTTTTTAACTCCCTAAAACAAGCGTGATAAACCCCTGTCTTCCTTAAAATGAAACTCCATTGTCACTGGAATTAAAACACTGGCTGCTTTGTTTGGAAGTCTGGGAAGGAAGGGACTTTTCCTGTTGGGTATGATCAAGTCAGCCCTCTGAAATATATAAGTTCTGGACTAATGTCCCTTAAAAATTCATATTTCCCTGTGTTTGTTCTAGAACGTCATGTTCAGGGCTCTCTTTAATAGGCTGTGGGCAATGGCTGTGGCCTGACGATTCAGTGAGTAGAGTAAGCCATTCAGGAGGACAGCCAGTCACTTATTAGCCAGCTACAGGCAGCCCCTGATCCCCCCCCCATCCTCCTCCTCTGAGATGGCGTGAGGCGCAATTAAAGAGCTCTCGCATGGGAAGAAGGCTTGCTCAGGCATGAATAATGCAATCGACCCTGTCTCTGTGCTTGTGGGCCTGAGTGGATGTGGTGTTTGGAAGCCTGAACCTCAGATTCTGGGTCCAACCTATGTAGGTTCTGCAACCCTCAGGAAGTTGTTCCAACTATGGAGTAAGAGTGCAGTATCATTATGGGTGATAAAGATGGTGATAGGTAGAAAGGTTTGCCTTGTTCTTGTGGCTGGCAGCACTTAGCAGACGTACAGTGACGGGGAACTCTCCATGACACTCCTTTTGGACTCGGGATGGTCCACTCTTTCATCTTCCTCCTTCTACCCGCAGGTCTGTCCATCTCCCTCATTAATGATGGGCATTTGCTCATGGTCCTTGCCCTCCTACCGACTTCTCATCTGTCTGGATGCTGACAACATTCCTGATACCCTGGCCACCTTCTCTCAGGTTGTGGCCTCTCCACCCTGTATGATCCACCCCACTGGCCACAGGCTAGACTATATCGTCTACCAGTTACCTGTTCGCCCCTGGAATCCTGAGCCTTACCACCCTGTACTCTGAACTCCAGTCCTCCCAGTCTGGAGAAGCATTTGACACATCATTCATCATTCCTTGTCCAGTTCCTGGCATCTCCCACTTGGCTTCATGCCGTTTTCCCTGAGCACCTTTTGTCCTTCCTGCACTCCTCCCAACAGAAACCTGCACCTGCCTGGCTACCAGAGAGGTGATGTCATTATCTTCCATCCAACAAGATGACCCCATAAAGCACTTGCAACGGGGTCATGGGCCCTGCCCGCTGGTTCTGCTGTTTTCCTTATACTTCTCTCTCTGCTGTCTGCCACAGTGACTGTTCTAGATGTCTATGTTTTCTCAAATACCTTTGTGCATGGCTTCAGTAGATGTCCCTAACAGAGAGAGAGGGACAGTCTGTTGCCTCCCAGCCTCATGTCCAGCATGTGAGTACCTTCTGCCCTACTGCCTGTTAAGTGACATAGGGGGGGGGGGACCCTTCCTATCTGAGGCTAACTTGCATCATTCCATTGGATTCTAGCCTCTCCCACCTATGCAGGAGAGACTCTTGGTTGGTCAGCTCTTCTTTTTGCCTCTTCGGTCTCACTCTGTTTGTCAGCCTGGTGTCTTCCCACCATCCTGTAACACACTCAGTTCGTTTCCCTCTTTCTAGACCTTGTGTTTCTGCCCAGCCATCTCCTCCCTTTCCCTGACATGCCACTAAAAGGTTCCCCTCTTTCTGACCCCTCTGCAATGCAGCATCTGGGCGCATGATTCTACCCCCAACAGTGCAGTGAATTTTGTACTAAGTCCAGGGCACACCTTCTAGTCCTGGCCTTCTTGACCTTTGATAGCACAGAAATGTTCTTTTCCCCTTGACTGCTGGGAAGTTACGCCCTCTTGGCTTCCCTCCTGCTTCTCCCATCTCCCCATCTTCCTTTTTCTTATGGCCTACAGCTCTTTGCCCCATGTCACCTTTGAATGGTGGTGTGCTGGTAAACTATACCCTCCTGGCTTTCCTTCTGCTTTTCCCGGCTCCTCGCTTTCTTTTTCCTTATGGGCTGCAGGCTCCTCTGCCCCATGCAACCTTTATATGGTGGTGTCCTTAGGGTGTGTCCTATCAACTCAAGTTTGCACCCTGCCTTGCACACTGGCCCTGGAGGCCACCACACCTATGCCCTTGGTTGCCACGACTACCCAGATCATGTCTATCGAATCCTGAGCTCATTTTACTTACTGCCTGCCTGGTGCACATCTGCATTTCCAGATGTACATACAGTGCCTGGCTCATCACCACTACTGCTTGCTCCCCCTCTCCCTCTAGCCACAAGGAGGCAACCACTGTTGTCAGCTGCTCAGACAGGAACCTGGACCTTTTCCTAACTCCACTTTTCTCACTCCCATCCCTTCCGGTTAGTCAGTCGCCTCCCAGATCTCCCTGAATACCCACTGGGCTTGGCTGCTCTGATATTTGCTCTGCTCTGTTGCTAGGGTGACCTTTCTAAAGTGCAAATCAAATTCCATCACTCTGCTGCCTAAAGCCCTCAGGAGCTCCCTGTAGGACTGGAGAGGCTGTTTCCCCTCCTTCCCTTGTTAGCTCTGTTCCCTAACTGGGCTGTGCCCTTCCTCCTCCTGGACTTTGCCTCTGCTTGTGGAGTAATCCCCACCTCCCCCCTTCCTCTGTGCAGCCTGGCAACCTGGCTAATTCCTGCTCACCTTTTGGCTCTGAACTGAGATTGGCTTGGAACTCCTTTCCTGATCCCAGTTTACTCCTCTGGATCAGCAGTTTCCGCAGTTGCCTATCACTGCTGATGTTTTTCACTGTAGCCTTTTGAAGGTAGAGAGTCTTTGGCTGAATGACTGGCAGGCACCATACAACATGTGGGTGCTGGACCTAGCATCAGCTCTTGTCCCAAAGTGTGTTCTTGCCTATATCTTAGAGGGGGTGCGGCTTGTTGAGATAATTTCCTCAACAGATAGCAAGTTGCGCAAGGGAGGAATTTTGTCAGCTCTTTTTCCGCTATATTCCCAGGACCAGTGGGGCATCCTGGCCCGAGTAGGTGACTGCCTGAGGAGCAGAAGTGAACCCTTGAATCCTAGCTCAATGTTCATGGCACATAAAGCAGGTTGATCGCAGCTGCTCAGTCCCTCTGCCAGAGTGACAGAAGGACATGGGTTTGGAAGTGGACACTGGTGGCCTGAGAACTTTGTCTCTCTGCCACCCCCCTGTGTTCCCTTTTATCACACATTTGTGAACCTTTTGAAATCACACACTGTAATCACCAGGGTCCTGTACCAGAATTCCTGTGTCATGAGATAGTGCGGCTCCTCTGACTCACGTTTCAAGTGGGGGAAGTTGGTGCATTTCTGGTGCTGAGAATCAGAGGCAGAGTCTCCTGCCTTCCAGGCCAGGTCTGCCTTTCTGCATGGATGTGTTTTTCAGTCTTCTAGGGAGGCTTTTTCCTTGGAAAGTAGTCTGGCAGATCTGTGTCCTTGTGGTGTGGCATGGAGGCTGCTTTTACAGTTCTTGGGATTCAAGTGACTAATCAGATAAGATTCTTGGTCATTCGTTTATTGGGCACACTTTGATGATGTGCCTGCTTCGTGCCCACTTTCTTTAATGGTCTTATTCACTGGTTTATGGGTTTTGTTTTCAGCTTCCTTCTCCATTCCCCAAAGGGGAACAGAAGCTCCTGGTTCCAAGGTCCCTGAGGATGCTCAGAACCTAGCCCAGTGCCTGGCACCATGAAATTTTTGAATGACTGGCAGGCAGGGTGCTGGGGTGGTGAGCACACATACAGCCCCTGCACCACAGTGTGTTCTGTCCTGCAGTTCAGATGACCAGCAGTGCAATTTCACAGAGCTGTGATGGCACTGAGAGGCTGCTGTGTTGGGAAGACTATCCTGAGGGCCTGTGGCTGGGGAGTTTGGGAAGGCTCTGTGAGGTGTTGAGGGCTAAGGGAGTGGTACCTACCCAAAGAGAGGGATAAGGCCTGGAGAGGGCAGTGTGATCCCTGTTGGGAGAGTGACTTAGAGACCACAATCAGAGCAAGACCTCAGCAATTTGATGTAAAGCTACTGAATCCTAACAGCAGCCGCTCCTTTCTGAGAAAAGCAGATAACATTTAGTGAGCGTTTATGTGGATTATAACATTTTTTCCTTCCAGTGACTGCCTAACCCCAGGTGAATTCTGGGAAACGGGAACCAAATAGAGGTTGAGTAGCTGATCTGGGAGGCCAGGCAGCTGACTGAAGGTTTGAATCCAGGCAGCCTCCCTGCAGAGCCTTTCTGAGTTGTGTGTCATGTGATACGCCAAGATGCTATCAGTCTTGGAATTCCCAGGGGTGATTCTCCGAAGGACCAGCAAGAGCTGCTGGGCCATATACACATGAAATCAGGATGATAATATCCTCTGCAACTTGCTTGATGAAGGTGTGGCTTAGAGAGGTCTATTGCTGTTTATATTTGGAGGGGGTCTCAAATGGAAGGTAAGCATCAGAGTTTTGCAACACGCTGGATAACATGAGAATTAAAATCTTTCCATGGAGCTCTGTTCTAGGAGTGGTGCAAAGTGTAGGATTAGGAATGCTAAACTGCTTTTATCTGGACCAGAATACTGAGCACACATTGTTTTTTTTTTTTTTTTTTACACTTTTTTTTAACAGCATATCAATATAGAGAATTTTAGTATCGCACACAGTTATACAGTCATCTCCACAATGTAATTTTAGAATATTTTCTCCTCTCTGAAAGGTATCCCATACCCATTGGCAGTCAGTTGTCAACCATCTTTCTTTCCAATGTGAGTGCTTACTCTCTTCTTCGCCTATTAAAGAATCTCTAGTACGTTGTTGAATAGAAGTGGCAAAAGTGAATATCCATGCCTTGTTTCCTACTCGTGAGGGCAAAACTTGGCAATATTTTTCACTATTGATATCAGCTGTGGGTTTTTCCTAGATGTTCTTTTTCAAGATGAGGAAGTTCCCTGTGATTCCTAGTTTGTTGACTGCTTTTTCATGAAAATTGTGAGTTTTGTCAAATGTTTTTTCTACATTTATTGAGCTAGTGTCTTGATCTGTCATTTTATTGATAATATAATAAATGACTTAGTTTTTGCTTTATTACTTTTTAATATTATTTTTCAGGACTTCTATTTAGTGAAAATGCCTTTCTTTTCAATGAAATAAGGACTTTGGAGTAGAAATTGCTTCAATTGTTCTGCTTTATTCATCAAGCTGAAAAGGTCCTTGTTCATTTTCTTTTGGAAAGTGAACCCATGAAAGTGATTACTCACAGTCTAGGTTTCAGAGAAGGTGCACAGTTCTTAATGCTGCTGCTGAATGGACGGTGCCATTCTCACACTGATCTCTATTGTTGCTGCTGCTATGATGATTATCCCTAATATTTAATTAGACCCCGACCTGTGTTGCTAATTATGCTGAACTCCTTGTCTCATCTTTTAAAAAGAATGGTGATCTCAGGTTCTTATTACCAGACTATGTTAGCCTCCTTTGTAGAGAATACATTAGGAAGGATGCTTCTGTGGAATTTGATCCCTGAAACTCTGCTTCAGAGTGCTTGCTGATCTTTCCTCCCCCTTTTGGGGTAAGGATTAGTGTATGTGCAGTCATTGTGGGTTTCTGGGCTGCAGCTTAGCAACCATTCATGGCACTCAGCTGTCTCCATTTGTCTTTACTTGTCTCTCCACTCCTCCCTTCCTTGTCTTTGTCCCCTCCCCCATTCCCTTGTTCACCTCACCCATCTCCTGTCTTTTTCCCCCTTCTGACCTTCCCCCCCTTTCCCTCCTGTCCTACCCACCCTGCCATTGCCTCTCCTGGTGTTCCCTCCCCCTGCATGTCTCCCCCTACCCCATTTTCTTCTGGTTCCTTCCTTTCTCTTCCTAGTCTCCTTGCTCCTGACCCCTGCCCTCCCCTTTCCCCCATTTGTCTTGGGAATCCTTTATCCTTGTTCTGACCCCCAACCTCTTTCCACCCCCACCTCCCAACTCCTTGCTCCTAGGAGCAAATCTCTTCTGCTATGGAAGGAGGTAGTCTTTGGCTTTTTGCTAGTGAACAAAATGAGATGTTGTGTCTTGTTTTCCCCGTGGAGTTGGAAGTAAAGGGATCCCCAGTTTTTCACAGACCCAGGCACCTACTGTCTGCAGGGTCTGGTCATTTCTGAGGCATGCTCTGCCTTGTTCATGGGTGTCCTTGGTTTTCACTGTGACTGTCGAGGTTGGTAGGAGCCTCTCTTCTCTCCTGACCCCCTCCTCCCCCAAGGGACAAGAGCTTGAAAGAGAACAATGCTTTGGACTCTTAAGAATGCCTGAAAACCTGGTGAACTGCTTTCTTCACAGCCTTTGGCTGGTGGGAGGCAGTATATTCCCAATAAAATGGTATGATTGCTTTGGTCATAGTGTAATACTTTGAAAATGCAGACTTCAGGTTTTCTGGAAATTAAATGTTGACATTTTAAGATAACTCTAAGATAACTTTTTTGTGTGTTACTTAAGTGTCTTACTTCCTCACCCCTACCCCTATCTACTTTCCAGACTTTTTTTTTTAAGTACATTTAAATATTGTTTGTATTACATGGAAGGAATTTTCTCTGTAGAGGAGGCCACCTTTCCTAGAAAGGAGTCAATACATTGGATTCACCCGTGCAGGTTTTGTCTTCCTGTGCCAGGAGGTGGGGCTCCAAAGCTGAGGCCTGTATGTGCCTCTTGCCGCTGGACCTTTTCTTAGGCTTCTGGAGTAGACCTTCTCCCTGTAGGTAGGGTGGAAGTGGGGGTAGGGTGGGGGGAGAGGGAGGGAGCTGCTGCAGATTAAGTCTTAGTAAATAAAGGCTTTCTATTAGAGACTATTTCGTGGTAAAGTCCACCACTGAAGCGCCATAAGCGGGCTGCCAGTTTTCTTTCCAGTGTTTTTTCACTTGAATGACATGCTTTCCCTGACTTCATATCTCTGTATATGTGTATCTTTTCATTTTACTTAGATTCTAGATTCATTCTTCCTTTTAAAGGCAATCTACTGTGGAAATAGCTCCAGAATATCTATTTTGAAGGTAGACTTACATTGCTACTCAATTCATTTAACCAAAAATCGACCACTTGTCGTGAGGATGGGATAACCTTGGGTGTAAGCCTGCTGGATAAGGTGAAGGCTGGACTGCAGAGTCCACTGGACTGGGCTTCACTGCCAGTTGGGGCCCCAGCTGGGATCTACTTCTAACTTCAGCCTGCAGCTGTCCTGTGATCCTCAGCCCATGCTGTCTGCCTTCCAATCTTTGCCAAGACTCCTTCCTCGGGGCTGGTTAGAAGCCAGACCTTTGTGTCCCTTAAATGAAAACATTACTTAGTGTACTCTTTATTCAGAGGCACTTCTGAACCAGGCCCATCCTCTCCAGGACCATTGTTAGTTCGCTCATTCCATATAAAGGTAATTTTAAAAACTGGGGTATTTGAGCTTTTTGGTTGTATGAACTTTAGGTAATTGAGCAATTTGGTATGTTGTGTCCTTGGAATCCTTGTGTGGACACATCTGAGTTTGCAGAGACTGGCCTCTTGATCCTCTTGATCCTCTTGCTGTCCTTGTTCCCCTGCCACCAGACCAGCATTTAACCCTGCACTGAGTGTTCTGGGGCAGTGGTCCCCAAACTGAATGGCAAACAAAAGCTGATCACTCATTTGGGTGGGTTAGATACCAAACTGCGAACTGGAGACTTTGACTCCATAATCATGATCTTGCTGAACTCTTGCAATTTTATGTCTTTTTATTGCTTTAGATCAAATGTGTAAATAGGGCACATTTTGGGGAAAAAAACTGCACATAATTTTTGCACCATTTGGAAACTCCTAAGCCCTCAAAGGGCGTAGCTGGGGAAGGCAGAGCAGAGTCTGCCAGGTGAGGACAGATATTGTCCCTGACTCCCTGCTGTCTGGCCTGGCTGTTTGGCCTTGAACCAGAACATCCCCCCTCTGGAGGCACGGCTTGGCTCCAATGTCAAGATGTCAAACTGGCTGGTGCTGGCTCTCTTGCTTTACTATTCCTCTACTGGAGGATGGAATTTAGAGGCTGTTGACTGAGTGCTTGGAAACTCAGAAAGAGGAGAAATCAATCAGCGTGTTTATAGTAGTTAAGGTTGAGGTTAGTCTAGAAGGCACAGTGTCTGCTAGAATTTATAGTAGTTGTTTTGGAAGGAAAAAAATGTAAATATTTTCCCTCTAGATGGAACTCCTGAACATTAACCCATAAAGTATAATGTCTTGTGTTGCTGGTGCTTATTGAGTTGTTTTCTTTTTTAGTAAGTATATGCTTCTTGAGTATTGGTTCTAAATATTACAAATTTTGAATTTTTTCCCAAGTATCCTGAGATAGCTATTTTTTCACTCATGAGGACTACTTTCATTTCATTTAATTTTTAAGGAATAATGGAAACCTAGATCAAAATTGGTAATAAGTATATGTACATCTTACCTAATGCAGAATAACTTTATTGCATAATATTTTAATTTATTCTTATGCTGACCATGACCAAATAGGTTTTTAAATGCATAATTGTTATAACCCTGAATTATCCTCATATATTTGATGGATATGAGTGAGAGTGTAGGTGGTCTCCCACAAGCACCATTTGGTTGATCTGGAAGGCAAAAATATGTACTTATTTAAGGTCTGCTTAATTTCCATTTCCCCATTTCCATCTTTTGTTTCTGGGCTTGACATTACTCATGTAAAGTATGGAGGAAAGAAGTAAGAATAAAGCTTTAGCACCTGGAGTTTTGAAAGATTAACCCATAGATACCTGTGCCTTTTAATCATCAGTATTGCTTAACCATCCCGATTCCTGTCCCTTTGTATGCCACCACTTTTTCCTCCTCTGAAAGCTTCTAGAAGCTTCTGAAATTTCAGGATTATATGTGGGACTTTTTCGTTCATTATGCTAGTTACTCAGTAGGCTCTTTCTATCCTTCAGTTCTGGGAAAGTCTCATGTACTTTTCTTTGATAATTACCTCCTTTTGTCTTCTCTTTTAGTTAGGTAGCACCTCTGTGTTGGCTGTTGAACCTCTGGAACTGATTCCCTCTTTCTCTTACTTTATTTGAAAACAATTTTAATTCTTTTTCCTTATTTTTTGTCTTGAATATTTTCTCATCTTTCTCCTCAGTCCTTTAATTTCTTATTTCTGCCAATAGGTTCTTTAAATATTTTTAATTTCTTAACATTATTTCTTATTCTCTGATTCCCTTATACCTCTCCCTCCCCCTTTTTTGAACAGTGTAGTAATCTGATTTTCTGGATGCAGTGTCTTCTCTCTTCAAAATTTTCTTCAGTTCCTGTATTGTCTCTGTTTCCTGTAAATTTCTTTTACTTTGGTCTCTTCAAGTTAGAGGCTTTCTTCAAAAGTCTGGTGGTCTTTCGTTGTCCATTATATGAAGACTAAAATTCTGATAGGCATTCCGATGTATACAGCACTGTATGCTTGCCGGTTAAGACTATATTTTGAGTGATATTGCACTTGGTCTTTTTCCCCAGGAACTCTGAGTGCCTGTAGTTTTTTTCTTGCAGCAGGTCATCCTCTGTCACCTGCCTGGAGCCTAATGTTCTGTGAGTAGAGCTGAAGTGCTGGGCGAACTTACACGTACACTCCTATTTTTAATCCAGTCGAATTTACACTTACACTCCTGTTTTTAATCCAGTCTTGGGCCTGCCTGGTGTTCTAGAGCTCAAGCTTCCTGTGGTTCAACTTGTCATACTCCCATTTTCTGTGGAGTGAAGAAGGGACTATTGCCAGAATGTCCAGACAGGCCAAGGAGATCTGTGTTGGGAAGGTGACAGATTGTTCATTTTTGTGAACTCATTCGTGTAACAACCATGCTGTTTGTAGCCTTATGCCTGATCCCCTTCACCATCCCCAAAGCACGGAACCTTCCCAGAAGGCCTCACTTCTCTTTGAGCGCCCCCTACAGGCTCATCTTTGAGCGCCCCCTGCAGGCTCATTGTAGCGGCCTTTGCTCAAGAGACACATAAAGCCTTGTCCAGCTGCTTTTCATTTTCTGAGAGCTGGTGGGAAATTTTCATGTTCTTATCTTCTTTTGGATAATCTTTGCTCTTTGTGGCTTTCTATATCCTTAAACACTTTCATTTTTGTGGGGTGTAGGGAATTTGAATGCTCTTCGGTTGACTTTATTTTGTTTTCTGTGCATTTTTATTTTTCTATGCAAGAAGGCTAACACTGAAGAATTAATCCAGTTCAGTGGCAACTTCTTTAGCTCTTGCCTTCCCAGTGGTGGCAGAACTCACCATCTCTGTCCTCAGAGTAGTCCTGGTGCTCTTCACCAATCTTGCCAGAGGTCTTTATTAACATCTGAGAATGAACTTGGTGCAGGTCTTTCTGTGACCTTCCCTTTGATAATTCAGCAGGAAACCTTCATTCTATGCCCAAGGTGGCAGGCAGGAAGACAGGCAGCCCAGTGGGATCCATGCCTCCTCATTTTCCTCCAGGTGAGGTTAGCATTAACCCTGTTCAAAGGTCAGGTGCTCTCTTAATGGGACATTCCCTGTACCTGCAGCTTCCTCTCCAGCCTGAGCCAACATCTGCTGCATTTTTATTGCTCTGGCTTTAGTCTGTGATCATGGACTAACTCAGCATTTGAATAACTATTTGATGCTTCCAAGACCTGAGTGAATGAACCTTCAAAGTCACCAATGAGGATCTCCTTTGCCAGAGCAGTTAGGTGAATTAAGAAGTGGCGGACAGTTGTCGGTGATATTTGCATAACCCCAGAGATTGTGAGACCGCCATCTTTTAAATCATGAATGATGGTGGAGCTCTGGCTGCTTTATCGCCAGTTCCCAGAACAGTCTTGCCAGCTGTCCAATGTGGCTTTTTCCTGTAAAACTTCTCCCCTGCCTAGTCCCCTGCTCCCTTCTGCCACCAACACCTTGATACTCCAGTGACTCATTTGGAAACCATCCACAATTTGAAGCTGCCCTATGGCCTTGTGATATGATAGCTTTTGAGTTATTGAATGTGAGTAAAGAGACGTGGTGTCAGCCTTGCGCTGAAGAGTTCAGTGTGTCTGTCTTAGGGATGAGTTGGGTGTGAATTGCTCTTTGGTTTAGAGCAGTAACCCTCGTTATGGTCCACTCAGCAGCTTCAGCCTCACCTGGGAGCTTGTCTAAAATGCAGATTCTGGGCTTTATCCCAGACCACAGAAACTCAGACAGGGATCCAGCAATCAATTTTAACATGTCTTCCAGAAGGTCCTAATGTAAAGCTATTGGGCTGGATGACCTTGTAGACTTACACAGAACTCAGCTGTGAATTTGGGACTTAATCTTGTAAAGCCTGGAAACCTCTCCCCCTAGGGAGTGTCATCTCCCCTGAGAATTCCTTAGGGAAATATCTCTCCAGCATCACTGGAAATCTCTCTCCAAAAACTGCCACTGTTGAGCATTTTTGACCTCTGATTTGAGAAAATACCAACTAGACCAAGGACATGATTACTTGAAGGAAAAAAGAACTTATTCTGTATCTAGTGAAGAACTAACATGGTCTTGTGGACGCTAGAGGTAAGGGCAATTGATGTTCCAGGTGTTTCCTTCCAGTCTTTGTTCTCTGTGCATGTGGTTTGATGTGGGTTTATCCTAGCTGAGATCACACTATGCATGGCTCTGTATTGTGCCCTCCCTCCCCTCACATCCTGAGGAGTGGTAGACTCCGCTGCAGTAAGGGCTGAGGTGGCAAGGGGTCCCAGGGCTTGAGTTCCGGTTGTCAGAGGTCCTTGTACTCTGAGAGAATTGGGTGCTGTGTGCATAGGCTCTCAAGAAGTCGTTTTCCCGTGGCATTTGGAGTTGTTGGTGTTCCCGCTCATCTCAAACCTTCTGTTACGGGGGAAAGCAGGGAGAGCCTGCTGACCAGGCCACTCCACTGCCATTTAGATTCCCTGACGCTGCAAGCTGGCTGAATGTTACTTTTTCATGTGCTGCCTGGAATAAAGCTGTCTGATTCTTTCCTTCCGAACAATGGCTGTTTTTATGAGTTCTTGCTTCTCCCAGGCAGTATCCCACACAATGAAATCTTTTCTTTTCCATTTGTTTAAGCCAGTGGACCTTATGGACTCTGTCTGGTTGACTTTTATCTAATGTCTACAGTTAGTGTAGTGTGATAGCCAAGCTCACTCTTTGTGTGAAGCAAAAGAAAAGGTGGATGATGATACCCCCTAAACTCCAGGGCATAAAAAGAAAGACCCCATCTGATATAGAGACTATCACATTTCCATACAGAATTAGGGCTCAAATTGGGAGCGAAGGAAAAAGGTAAAAAGAGGGTCCTTAGGTCAGATAACTGCATTGGGGTGTGTGGGACGTCTCTCTTCTTGATGGGGAAGCAAGGTAAACTGTGCAGGGCTCCTACTCTGTGGCATGGTCTCCTTTCTTCCTGGGTCCATGCAAAGACTGGAGGAATTCTTGTTAGAGGAGCCACTGCCTCTCCCTCTGCCCCAGGATCCAGTAGTGCCAGGGGATGTGGGGTTGGTGCCTGTGCCAGAGACCTGCTCTGAGCCAGGTTCTCCCTGACCCTGCCTGACCTGGCTGGTCAGGTAGAGCAGACCCGAACTGACCTGAGTGAAGAAATCTTCCCAGTCCAGAGAGACAGTCAGTCTTTCCTCACTCCTGGAAATAGCTTTGTCTTCCCTGAGACAAAATAACCCCAGACCCAAATCCTTGGTGCTTTTTCTATGACTAGCAATGGACTTACAGTACATCCCACACCAAAATCTCTATCATTGCAGACAGCCTTCCTCACCCTGATGCTTAATTAAGTTGTGACAAGATATCAGGGTATACAAACATCTACCTTTGATTCTAACGGTAATTTTCCTAATCCTCCTCGTTCTTCCAGAATCTTACATTTTCTAAGATGAGTTTCATGAAGCCATTGGGCTCCGGTTGTTGTCATTTAGGTGTTGAAGTCAAGCTGGGACTTGACCTTAGAAAGGTAACGTGTGTGTATATAGAAGGTATATGTCTTTAAAATTACTGTCATGTACTGAGGGTTCATTATGTGCCAGGGACTATACTGAGCACTCCGTGGCATGATATATTGTGTGAAGTGAATGAGCTGAAGGCAGTCTTTCCTTTGGTTGGAGAGCCAGACCTGGTCGGTTTCATGACCTCTCTTGCTGTCCTGCCTCGTTCCTACCCCCAGCCTGGTAAAGAGAGACTGGTGAAGCCTGGTGAAAGCCTTGCAAAGCAGAAGAAGGAGGTTGAGTTTTATTTTAGTAATGATGGGAAGCTGTGGTGGTTTTAAGCATGAGTCTCAGATATAACTCACCCCAGGTCACCTGCTAATTAGCTAACCAATTGTGTAGTCAGGCCAAGAACTAAGGACTTCCAACTTTCAGCCTGATGACTGAAGAAGCAACATTATATTAGAAGATTCCATTGATTTTCTTTTTTCTTTTTTTTTTGAGCATGTATTTTATTTAATTTTTTAAAGTTTTATTTATTTTTATTTTTTAAATCACAACCTCAGTAAATGGTTTTTGGGATGGATTCCATTGTTTGTTTGTTTGTTAGTTTTGGATACTAGGTCTTTCTGTTTTGCCCGGGGAACTGCAGGCTCATGTTGCCTGGGGTACCACGGACTCAAGCCATCCCCAGCCTCAGCTTCTCAGGCAACTGGGATTACAGGTGCGTGCCACAACACCCAGCTATTTTTTGAGACTAGGTCTTGCTATGTTGCCCCAGGCAGGTCTCAAACCCACAGACTCAAGCAATTCCTAGTCTCAACCTCATTCCGTAGCCTGCAATTAAAGGCATGTGCCACCGTGCATGGCCTTCATTTTCTATAAATGTATTTTAGTTCCCAACATGGCTGCAATATTTAGGAGGTATTTTGCAATTTATGCATAGTGGGAAGTGAAGATGACTTGGTTATTTTATTTACTAAAGCAGATACAGTCAAGTCAGCAAGAGATGGCTTATTTCCCAGACTAATCATTGATACAAGTATCTCTTCAATTCATTTGTAATATATTAGCTATGGTTGTCTAGAGCCATAGACCTGTGGGGAAAGAAGTTATTTTTTAAATGATCATACAGAAAATAAAAGACTTTTTGTTGTTGTCTAGTTCTATTATATTTATAGTTATGTGACTACTACCAGATAAGGAATAGTTCTGGCACTGCAAAGAAACCGCCTTATGCCTACCTATTCCTTTATAATTACTCCTTCCTATAACTTTCAAAAAAATCTTAAACAATGGCTTTATTAAGATATAATTCACATACCATACAATTAACCCTTTAAAGTATGGAATAACATGTGTTAATGAATATACAGTCACCGCCACACGCTGTTATAAAATACTCATCACCCCAGAAAGAAGTCCTGTACCCATTAGTACTTAGTCCTTGTTTCCCCCAATCCTCCTGGACTAGGTAGCCATGCATCTACTTTCTGTCTGTCTTCTGGGCATTTCCTATAAGTGGAATAATGCATGCTATTCTTTTTGCCCAGTTTCTTTCACTTTAATGTAATGTTTTTGCGGTTCATTCAAGTTGTAACTGTATTCAGTACTTTACCCCTTTTTATATCACACATTGCCGAATGATATTCCATTGTATGGTTATACTATATTTTGTTTATCCATTCGTCAGTGATGATTTTTTGGACTGTTTCCCTCTTTTGACTATTAAGAATAATGCAGCTGTGAACATTCATAGGCAAGTTTTAGTGTGCACATGTTTTCATTTCCCTTGGGTAGGTACTATCTTGAAATTTCCAAATCATATGGTAACGTCTTGAGGAACTGCCAGATTGCTTTCCAAAGTAACTATACCATTTAACATTTTCCCACAAGAAGTGAATGAGAGTTCCAATTTGTCTATGTCTTTATCAGAAGCTGTTATTGTCATTTTGCTTTTGCCACCCTTGTGGTTTTGGTGCATAAGAGTGTCTGGTTGTGGTTCTTGTTGTGATCAGTATTTCCTTGCTGGTGTTGAACATATTTCCCTTTGATTATTGGCCATTTGTCACACAAACTTTTGAAGTTATTTTAATTGAAATCTATATATTGGGTAAATATTCTTTAGCAAATCTTTGATTTAGCCTTTCTCCCATTCATTGATTTTTTTAAAGTACACTGTGTTTAGGTATTAACAAAATGGGTTATTTCACGCAGGTGAATATTAAAAGCAGTACAATTTAAAGCATTCTTTGTTCTTTTCACTCAGAAATCTAGAAGAGATAAAGATTTCTGCCTTTTAATAACTTCAATGCAACATAATAGTATGCAACTTATATATCTTCAACTTTAAATGTGTGCCACATATGGATATAATCTTGAGTACTTGGATACTTTTTGTTTAATTCCCAAGTCCTTTTTTCTGGCCTTGTTTATAATAGACTACTCTGTATTTAAAAAAAAAAAATACCTCCAGCGTTCACATTTCTGTTTATACTTGTAGGATTTTAATATAAAAATCTTGTATGAGAGAAAAAGCTAACTGCCAAAATTGCCTCAAGTCAGAGGAGCCAGTTCTGTGTGGATTTGAACCAACCTGTAACCTGAGTCATTCACAGCTGCTTTTAATAGAACAGGGCCTGGTGAAGGGCACCTTTGGCTGCCTCATGCGATTCAGATTGAACAACTTCCCAGCCAGCTGTGAGCTTGAATGGCAAGTCTGGCACTGGTCCCTTTTAAATGGAGTGAGTCACTTTAAAACTGGTAACGAGACCACCTGGGATATCCAGTGATAGTCTGTCAGGGAAAGGGAATATTCTTAGGTAAATAGCAGAACTATGAGCTCTTGGATGGCAAAAACCCACTTTTGGGCAGGCATTTTTTCCAGGTAGCGCTGAAACAGGCTCACAGTTGTGCTTCTTGAATGAACGGACCAATGAACAAATGAAGGGAATAATGCTTGCTGATTGCCAACTACATGTCCATCTTCTGCCACACTTGCCTCACTTTTGTTCCAGTTTTGTTCCAGATTTTCTTATTTTCTTCAGACTTTTTTGCAGCTTGGTGTGGGGTAGGATGAATGGGTCCTATAATCCCATTTCCTCTACTATGACTTCATCACAGGCTGTTGTGATAGGATAAATCTGCTTCAGCCTCTTGAGAAAGGGTTCACTGAAGGAGTCATGTCCTCTCTGTCCCTAGGATATCATGTCTGCAGTGTTGCCATGTCCACTGTCCTTTCCCACAACTTGAGGGGAGCCAGCCCTAAGGCTGTGTGCGGTTCATGGAATTGGAGCCCCTCCCTGCTTGCCCTCTGGACTTTGCCCTCACTCATTTGCATCTCAGGCAAGTCATAGGTCCCTTTTCCATAACATGCCCTACAACATGGAGAAGTCACTCTGCTTAACCTGCTACCCTTCCTGCCCCTTGTTAACCTAGGTATTTGCAGGAACCAGAAGATCCATCCAAGTGAGAGCCATTTTCACTTGAATGTCAGTAAACTGGTTTATATGTTTATGGCCCAGGTCAGCTTCATCGCTTCATCTCCTCCTTTACTGATCTCCAGACCTACCCTTTGCCAAGCTGGGATCATTGCCCTTTTGAGCTCGCTGGGTGGCCTACAAATACTCATTGCTTTGCCGCAGGAGGCATCTTGTTGGAAAGTCAGGCCTGTAGGTTCAGCTTTTGGGTAAATTCCTCCTGAGAACCTCTCCTCACTTTAAAATGGAGAGTGTGTCACCAGCAGCTACAGCAATTACTTGAAATATCCTTCTTTTGCTAAGTGCTCCTTTCCCCTTAAACTGTGTCTATCGTGTAGTGGTTGCAGCTTAAACAGTGATCAGGAAAGGGCTCACTTCATGCTCAATAAGATGAGAGAGGAGACCTCAGGGATGCTGGGTGGGGTGGGGTGGTGGCGGGGATCCATGTAGAGGGAAGAAGCACAGAGACCCAAAGTTTAAAGGAACTGAGGAGGCCAGTGTTTAGTAACGTCTTTGGAAATACCTGTTGAAATATGAAAAGTAATTACAAATGATTGTATTGTACTTTAAATTTAAATGACCATGGGCACCCAAAGGGCTATACCTAAGCATTTGTCCCTTTGCATCTAGGAGGGTGGAGGCAGGGCAGTGTTAAAAATGGAGGTGGGGAGCATGGGAGCTGGCATGTGGCATAGTGACCCATGACACGCTGTTTCTCACGCAGCCCTTTTCTTAGGTACTTGCTATTTGTAGTTGCAGGCTGTAGCTGTACCTTCTCTTGAACATGCACAAAATTTTTCAGGTGTGCTTTGCAATCCCCTGGGGCATCACATCAGCTTCATTTCACCCTAAATAAATTGACCTTTGGAGGGATTTAATGACTTACGCTTAAGGAGCCTGTAGAAACTAGGATGATGTATTTCAAGTTGACCTCAAGTTTGTTTTTTAAAAACTACTCTATTATGGTATAAATTTACATTTACAGACAAGTTGCAAAGAGTTTCCCATACATGCTCAACCCATCTCCCTCTGATGTTAACAGCTTACATAATCATTGACCTTAGCCATGGGGTTATGTGGATGTACGTACGAAGATAAAGACACACACGGAGGTGAGAGAGAGGCAGCTCTGTTATCTGTAGGTCCCTTGATAGTTCATCACTCTCACCTTCTGGTACAGAATGGACTGTGGCCATGCAAAAGCAGGCAAGGAGCTACTTTGAAGCTCAAGTTCCAAAACTGGAGATACGGAGAGAACAATCAGCTGCCTGGAGAGCTCTGAATGTCATGTGAACTCAGTGCCACTTGAACTTTATTTAGTAGAAGATTGGCCTGAGATACTTAATATAGACATCCCAGCTATCATGTGAGAATTCCTTTCTGTTCAAGTTCAAATACAGGGGAATTGGGGAATGTTCCCTTTAGCTTGTCTTAGGCTAAGTCATCTCTATTCTTTCCCATCTAATTTATGAATCAGAAACCTAAGAATATATACCAGTTTATTGACTTATGAATCAAGACCAACAAATCCATTCAACCATCTGCCTAGATTTTAGCTTTACTCTCAGTATTTTGCTTTGGACATGGTCCAGCTTGCCTGGGAAGGAGACATTCAGGTAAATGATGCTAGCCATTGTCCCTCACTGTGGGGCTCAGAGGGGAACCCACATGCTTCTGGGATGTTGCTGACACAGTCCTTCTAGAACGCAGCTGTTCTTGTGGAGCCTGAGGGACATTTGCTTCCAGCCAAGGCTGTCCAACTGTGGGAGAAGGGGTTGTTGAGATTGCATGAATCATGGCTTAGCCTGCTTGTGTGTACAGCAAGGAATTGTGCAGGCAACAAAGTTTTGACAGTGGGCAAATCACTCAACTTCTCATAGCTTCATTTGTCTATGGATGAAATGGAATTTTCCGAAAGCAGGGATTGAAGGTTGCCAGTTACTCTTGTGATAATCTTACTCTTTTGAAGGACTGTTGGTATTATGATGGGCTGCTCTACTAGTGGAGATGTAAACAAAATGCTTAATGTTTTTAATTCCTTTCGGTCAAGCACACTCATGTACAGAGTAGGTTCTCTATCGATTCGAGCAGAGAATCCTGAAAATGTCACTGGATTTTACAGGCTTTAATGATCTCAGAGAACTGAGATCATGGGCACAGCAGGCAAGGAGGCTGGACCTACTGTATGTCAAGCAAGCAGGTTAGGCAGGTGTGCCGCTTACACTTGCACACATCCATGCTCTTTGGGTCCCTGTGCCCACACTCTAAAGCATCTTTGCATTAATATGGTCAAGACCACAGATGGTAACCAGAGAAGTGCAAAGCCCCCCTCCCCCGACAAAAAGTGGTGTTATGTTTACAAAGAGGAGTTTATTTAGTGATCAGAAAAGACCAACCCATGTTATTCACAGTAACATGGATGAAGATGGAGGAAATTATACTAGCCAGAATTAGTCAGAAAGTAAAAGATAAATACCGGATGTTCTCACTTATATATGGGATATAGAGAAACCAAACAAAAGAACAAGAAAAAGTTAAATCTAACAGGCTGATAATAGAATAGTGGCATACAGCAAGGGACAGGGAGGGAGGGAGGGCAAAATCAGGGAGGGATGAGCACAAGGGGTCATGGTGACAGTTCATGGATGAACTATAAGGGTGGGAGAACTATAAGGTATACAACAATAAGAACAATATATATAAAATGTTTTTTTTTTAAAAAAACGGTTAAAAAAGTCTGATAAACTGATTTACCCTGCAATCCACTTCCTTCAGACTGTTTTCCTTTACAGACTACCCTGTGCAAATTTCCCTTGGCCAATGAGGAATGCTGTAGCCAGAAAAAATAAGCAGAATGCAACTGAATATAATAGAGTGCAACTAAGCCTAGTCTACTAAGGTGTTGGGGCATACCAACCTAGACAAAATGGTTATTGGCATCAGTCATCATATCTGTTAGTAAAGGCACCACTGCCTTTGAGGGGGGAACCACGCTATTCCCCTTACGGCAATCTCCTGCAACTTGCCGGGAACCATTGGACTTCCTGGCCTTCTCTGGCTGTGGTCTACACAAGCCACGCAATACATTCCCCACCCCAGGCTGTCCTCTGAGACTGTCTGTATACATTTTATCCTCCTTTAAGGGTAATGGCTCAGTCCCCAAGGGTGCTCTCATGGCTGTCACTCTGATACTCGACCTCCATAGCAGCCATAGCGGCCTCTGCACCTATATATGGGGGCCTGTGGCTTGCAGCCTCCTCTTGTGGCTTCTCTTTGTTCCCCGCTTTTGCTGTGCTCTCTACCACAAGCCATGCTTCTCACCCACCCCGAGGATGGGTTCCTCAGCATCTTACCCTATTTAAAAGTGAACAGGGCATCACCCATGGGTGATTTTAAGAGGCTGCCTTTCCTGGTCTCCTCTTTGACTGCTTAACAATTGCTTGGGACTTTCCTGTTCTTGGCACTGGCTCTTTGCTTTACCTCAGTTGGTTTTTTGACACATCTCTCGCATGGTTGAAGAGGACCTGGTGTGGGCTTCCTCCCTCAGTCAGCTTCAGGCCCTCTCATGCCTGCCTTCCCCCCCTTTGCCTATCCCCAGGGACCATTGCCACTCTAGGCTGTGTCCATGCAGCTCCCTGACTGGTTGAGCACAGCCACTCCTGGGGTTCTGGGAGTGCTGGCCAGCACATAAGGCTGCTTTGGCCACCAAGGTCCACCGGCCATATCTTGATTCTCATCTCTTGGGCTGTGCAGATGATCCTATCCATTTCCAGAGTCCTACAAATGCAGCAGTCAATGTTAAAGTTCCCCTGCCTCTGGCAGAACTGTTTGTCCAAGTCTATCAGTTTTATCTTTGTGTCACCACTAGGTGAGCGCTGAATGATGCATAGGGTCCTCTTTTGTCCCTGGTGAGTGTGCTGCCACTGGAGTAGTGGGCTAGTCCTCAAGGGCCATCTCCTCCTCCACGTGAGGTCTTGTTCCATTTGGGGCCTTGTCCACCTCATGTGCTCCTGCAGTTGTCCAGCATTGTCCTTAATTCCATTTGCAGAACTGTGAGGGAACACTCGTGCCTCAGGCACTGCCTCCAAGTAGGTATCCCGTCCAATGCTCCCCACTGTGTGCAGAGTCCTTTCTACCTGCTCCAGGGACTCATCCATCTCAGGCCATTTCTCTGGAGATGCCCACACAGAGAGGAGGCTGACCACCAAGCGCTGCCAGCTCACAGCCCGCCGTCCTCCAGTCCCTGCAGAGGTCTCAGAGGACTCCATACATGTCTGCTAACTTACACTACTTGGCATGTCTTTTCTCATCTTTGTCAAATCCTGCCAGCTCATACCAATTGTATGGCAGGCAGCAGGCTATGCAGGCCAGGAGGTGATGGGAAGCAAGTAGGCAACCAAGCCTCCCTGCCCCCCATGAAATCTTTATGCTCTTTTCTGGGAGAGGAAGGACTCTCCCTCTCTCTCCTATAGTTGTGTCACTTGTTGACGTCATGTTGCTAGCAGTGATGTTGACGTCGCTGCTGCCCCAGCTTTTGTCCCTGCTTCTAGGCCCAGGTGTGCCCACTCACACATGCGTACACCCATGCTCTTTGGGTCCAGGTGTCCATAGCTACAAGTGCGCATGCTCCATGCCCATGCTCCCAAGCACCTTCTTCAATAACATGATCAAGGCCTGCAGGTGGCAGACAGAGGCTGATGGCATAAAAAGCATGATTGGCCGGGCACGGTGGCTCGTGCCTGTAAGCTTCAGCCTATAAAGCGACCGGGGCTAGGGATCACGGTTTGAGTCCCACCTGGGGCTCGTAGCGAGACCTAGTTCCAAAAATATAGCTGGGCGTGGTGGCGCGTGCCTGTAATCCCAGCTACCTGGAAAGCTGAGGCTGGGGATTGCTTGAGTCCGTGGTACCCTGGGCAACGAGAGCCTGGGTTCCACGGGCAAAAAAAGCAAGACTTGGTCTCAAAAACAACAACAACAACAACAACAAAAAACAAACAAACAAACAAACAAAAAGCATGATTAACTCATTTACCCTACAGTAAGGGTAGTTTTTTAATGTTAATTTTGAACATATATTTTTCCTATCAGAACCCATATCAGAAAAGTGAAATTTGCATCCACATATTAGAAAAATTCCAGTTATGCTTTTTGCATGGAAAAAAAAATACACACTTCACTCAGGAATTATTTTTGTTTACCCTTTCAGAAGCTGCAAAACCAGCTGAAGTCCAGTGTGATTATAACCTCAACAAACTTTTTGTTTGAGTAATATCACTCAGAGACTATTCTTTTCTTTTCACTGACGAAGTACACTAGTTGTTTGTGCCATTCAGGCTTGGCCTGTGCTATCCATATGCCATAAAACAAGGTATTTTGCTGGTGAGAAGAGCAAAAGCAGTCACAGTTCTTCCACATTGAGTTTCGTCTGCTGAGAAAGACATCAGTCAAGTTTCATTTCGTTGGAACCTGTCTGGTTCTGTTTTCATGTGACTTGTCCTGAGCCGCTGCCCTCCCGGGCCTGCAGGCTACAAGGTGCTTGTGTTACTGAGGGACATTCTGCTTTTCCTCACGTGTCACCCCCTGCACCTGTCCTGGAGAAGTATGCTGTCATCCCCATGTATTGGATGTGGAAGATACCTTCAGAAAATTGCAGGAACTCAACCCAGATCACATGGGTGGTGAATTCAGAGTCCTCAGTTTGGCTTTTCAATTCCAAATCCAGTGCCTGTTCTCCTCAGACTAGGCATCAACAAATGCTGTCCAGTGGGCCCAGGCAGCCACGTGGAAGCAACACATTTCCACGAAGGTATGTCAACCACCCCTGCAGAGACACAGGAATGAACATGTGGTAGATGCTCCTTCTGATGCAACTTCATGAGTGACCCTAAAGGTGGACAGCAGAAGGACACCCCCCCACCCACCCTCCCAGCTGCTGCTGGACAGAATCACAAAGAATAGTTGACCTTGTTGGATTAATCCAGTGAGACTGGACAATAACACTCTGGACTCAAGCAAAAAAATACATCCTAAGGACAAATAGAACAGTAAAAAAAAAAAAAAAGTGTAAAAAAAAAGCACTTTCAGGTGACTTGTTGCTATTGAACCCCAGCAGCTCCAGGGTCAGATGATGCCTCAGGTGCCTTCTGGATTCAGTGACAGGGACACATTCCTGGGATGCGAGTTGTCTCACAGAAAGACATGTCAGTGTGAGAAGACTTGGACATACTTTTAACCTCCTGTCTGAGTTACCTAGATCTAATTCCCAAGAATTCTACAAAAAAAAAATTTTTTTTTTTGAGACTAGGTCTTGCTATGTTGCCCAGGGTTGTCTCGAACCCACGAACTCAATTGATCCCTAGCCTCAGCCTCCCAGGTAACTGGGATTACAGGTGTACTCCACCATGCCCGGCTAGAACTCTACAATAACATTAACTGAAATCTGTTAAGCTACCATGTGATTCTCAAATAGTAGAATGAATGTCACTTTTTTATTAACTTTTCATGGAAAAGGTAGCAAATAATAAATACTTTAAGCTGCTTAGAGAATATTCCCTAAAATCCTGAAGCTAACATGTTTGTACTAGACTTCCTGTAAGTGAGAACACTTTGCTGAAAATGATTTATGAATTGATTTTTTTACCTTAGAAATTGTAGGCCTTTGTTTCAATGGGTTAAGTCACTATACTTTTTTGTTTTCAATACTTGGGTTGCATAAAGGTTGTTTAGCTTGACATTGTTTGATTCTAATCAGAGACAACAGTACTGTGGAAGTGCTGGAAAATAGGCTTTAAAACATGCCTTTCTGCAGCTCTCAGTCTTATGGCACTTGTTTTCCCAAACTTCCTGGCCAGCCAGCCATGAAGCACTGGAATGTCAAAGCCCTGAGTTTCATCTAACTCATCCAGCATCTGAGGGTGAACTTTGCAACCCAGAGACTATCTGCCCTGGTGGATTATTTGCCTGCTGGATAAAGGCTAAACCCTTTTTAGCATGGCCACAGTGACAGGCCTGGAATCTCAAAAATGGGTTTACTCGCATGTCTGGAGCCTTGGCAGTGACAACTAGGGGGCCGGGACCTCTCTGCTGTTTCCATGTGGCTACTTGGGGTGCAGGCCAGTGTGTACTTTCAGGGATATATATAGTGTGAGTCATAGTCCCTGGGAGCTGCATGGGTGAAGGGCCTGCACATGCCCCTGGGGCTTCTCGGATTTTATCCCTGGAACCTGAGGTTTCACCCATTTGAATCTTTTTAAGGTTTTTGTGCTCCTTCTGCCAAAAATGCCTTACAACAACTCTAAAACCTTGTATTAACAATACCTTTTATAAATAACACCAATGTATTTACATATTGCACCCAAACTAATATTAAAATTGCCAGTACACATTCCACCATCATCAGTAAACCTATTAAATGAAATTCAAGATGGACGTTTTACAGTTTTATTTGTCCTTAGGATGTATCTGCTTGAGTCAAGAGTGTTATCCGCCAGCCTCACTGGGTGCTTGCTTCTTGCCAGTGCTAATGTTATGAGTTTGCTCTGTGATCACCTTAATTTCTCTACAAGCAGGATTGAAGTCCTCATCTCACTGACTTAATTTAATTTTTAGATTATGGAATCATAACATTAGATGATAAAAACAGGATCCAAACAGAAGTGTAGAAAGAGATGTACTTAGAGATTCACTTCTTGATTCTTTCACCCCTTTCCATTCACCCACAAAGGCAATCATTTTCCAGTAAGTTTATCTTGCATTTGGTTTATAAAAGCGAATAGCTACTTATGTGTGAATATTTTATTTCCCCCCTTTTTTGTGTGCAAAAGGTAGTTAGCTTTTTTATTTATCTTCCATTTTGTACTTAGCAGTATATTCTGTAGACTGTACTATAATCAGTTTACAGAGGTCTTCCTCATATATATATTTTTTCTTTACTACTGTACAACATTCCATTGTTGGCATAAGCTCCTGTATATATGAGCATATAGGTTACTTCTGATATTTTTTCTTATAATTCACATTAAAGACATTATTTCTGAGATTTAAAAAGTTTTTCTATGATTTACTATTTCTTGATCAGTGTATTTTATTTTATTGTTATATATGGGATTTTACCTTTTGCTGCATCTCCAAATGGTTGTTTTTCATGCATATGAAAGCTGTTGATGTGCTACTATATCTTGCTCCTTGATCTTAGCCAAAAGGCCGAGAAGCGATATGTATCTTGCTCCTTTACTGAGTGGTTTTCATCCTTTGAGTTAGTTTGTGATTATTCTCTGGGTTATGTGATTATCTAGTCCTGTTCTTATCAGCAGAGGTAATTTTATTTCTTTTTCTTCTTTATGTCTTTTTTTTTTTTTTTTCACAGTTGTGTCGGTGGGGATAGTGGACATCCTAACCTTGATGCTGTGTTTATTGAGAATACTGCTAAATGTTTCTCCACAGAATAAGATGTCAGCTTTAGGAACTCTGTGCATATGTGTGTGTGTGTGTGTGTGTGTGTGTGTGTGTGTGTGTGCATATGTATGTGTCTGTATGCAGCTGAAGGCAGTTTCCTTCAATACCTTCACATGGAGTGTTCTTATTAGAAATGTTGTTGAACTTTATGAACTTTTCTTGTATTTATGGACAAAACTATGGTTTTCCTCCTTATATATAGTAGTGTGTTGTATCACTGAACTTTTAAAATGTTGAACCTTTCTTACATTCTCGTAAATAGTTCCATGCTATTTGTTTTAGTGTGATAGATGATCCTATTTGCTCAGTAAGATTTTTTTGTTACTGATGTTCATGAATGAAATTAGTCTCTAGTTTATGTTTTTTAGTCTATATTATCAGGTTTAAGTATTAGTGTTATATTTATTTATGAAAAAGAAGCTACTCTTATTTATATTTCTTGTGCTCTGGAGCAATTTAAATATAACCAGGACTAGCTGGTCTTTGAAGGTCTAATAGAATCCCCATGAAATATGCATTATAACTTGACTAGTAGAAGAAAATTCTCATTGTGGAAAGTTTAAAAATTTCCTAAACTTCTTTGTTGGATTTTGTGTTCACAAATGTAAGTATAAACAATAAGCTACCCAGAACTTATCTGAAGCTAATTCCTTTTTTCAGAGGGATTTTAACTGAAATTTTGCAAAATGACATTGACATAAAAAAGGGTGCCAACCAAGATTGGAATCACTCTGGACTAAGGGAAGCAAAGCTATTCCAGAACTTGCCTTTGTCTATGTGTTACATGCTAGAAGAGGTCAGGAGATAATAAAGAGAAAGGGATGAAACTAGCTGTGTGTCAAGTACTAGGGAGTGGTAGGGATTGTGACAAAGTAGACAGCAGCAATTTTCTAATTCCTGACCAAATGTCACTTCTCAACAACCCCCCAAAAACATGAGCCCACTTTGGGCTTAAGAGAGGCAGTAAAATCCAATTTTTTTTAATGTGAAAATTTTTGACATTTTAGACTTGGCAATTAGTCAAAAAACTAAAGCACAATTTAGGCCAAATAGTTTACTTTTTTCTAAGGTGACCTCCTCAGCTCCTCTGAAACCACACTGTGGGTATCATTTTGAAGTTGTTAGCAAGTAGTTTTAGTTGAGTCTCCTGTTTAATGTCCAGTTGTAAAGAGGAAGGACAGAGGTGTGTTAGACCCACCAGGGCTGTGGAGAGGTGCTAGTTGTCCTCTACTGGGTAGATGATGGAGTAAGAAAAGACACTTCGTCTTGGGAAAGCTGCATGTGAGCCTTGCTTTGTCTGAGCAGAGTGGTGATGAAGCAGTGCTGCTGTGGCACTGACTCAACCTTCACTACCCCCACTCATTAAGCTCCTAGGTAATGCATTTTCTCTTTTCATTTCCTGTCTTGCTAGTGCCTTCTGTAATGTCCTTATCATTTGTGCCATCGCTACCTGCTCACCCTTTTACACCCCATGGAGATCTTTCCAGCCATGAAACTGTGTCTGCAGACCCATCTGTCAATACTCACTGTGTTCATGGCTGTTTGACCACTTCCCTAGTAACGGGTCTGTTCATTTTAGTGAGAAAGACTAATTGGGTGCTGCCTTCTGGAGGAAAAAATGTGCTTCCTTCAGCCCTTCAGTGGCTCTGGTCTCTGACCTCACTGTTTACTGGGATATTCTTGTACAGAGACTTTGGCTTCTTCCCACAATACCATGCATTCCTAATTATTTGTGTGACTTCTTGAGTAATCTTGAAGTCTGCTTTGGATTACTCAGTAAAAGTGATGTTAAAAACCAAGCTATAGGCCGGGCATGGTGGCACATGCCTGTAAGTGGCAGCCTAGGAAGCCACGGCCCGGGGCCAGGGATCGTGGTTCGAGTCCCACTCAGGGCAACGTAGTGAGACCTAGTTCCAAAAAAATAGCCGGGCATGGTGGCGTGTACCAGTGAGGCTGGGGATTGCTTGAGTCCGTGGTACCCCAAGCAATGTGAGCCTGTGGTTCCACAGGCAAAAATAGCAGGATCTAGTCTCAAAAACAAACAAACAAACAAAGCTATGGTTTCCCATTCCTTCCTCATTCTGTCCAGATGCTGTGTTAGTGCTTTGTGGAGAATTTCTTTTTTTGCCATCATCTGGTTTAAGTCTAGAATCTAACTTTTAATGTGGACAGAGTGAAACCCACTTAGCTCTTGGAGGATCTTCAGCATTAATAAGATCAGGGCTGAGGATACTTCTTAACACGTGTGTCTAAGGTAAGAACCATTAACTGAAGGAACTTTTCTGTGGTGTAGCTTGTCTAGAGAATTATGACAGAGTGCTTATTTGTTCCAGCTAAGCACATTTTATTGGAAAAGAATTCTGTCCGAGGCTAAGCAGCCGTGTCTCCGCTGAGATGTATCTTCTCACTTGATCTCAGGGAGGAGTTGAAATAGTGACAACTCCCGTTTCCATAGCTGCAGAATCTGTTTTCAAAACAAAAGGCTATGATTTCATTGTCGCTGAGCACACATGGGGAAACTGATAGGGAGGTGGAAATGAAGCTTTATTCAAAATATAATTTAAAACAAAAACGTTCTTTCCTCCTTTGGTGTTTAGATGAGAGATTTTTTTCCCCTCTTTCAAGTTTTGTGGGTTTATGGCAGAGGCTGAGGAGGAAACCATCCCAACCAACTCTTGTTCTGTCTCTAGGAAACCCCTCAGATATCTCTTCATCTCATCTCACGTGGCAGATGACTCCATGGGATCCATAGTACTTCATAGTCACCACAGTATGTCATTGTAAATAAGACAGGAGAGTTGGGTGGGTTATATCCAGTAGGCTGGACTTAAAGGGTGAGTCATTTAATTCTTTATATACTCGTTGTGCTTTAACTATGTTTCAGACTCTTTAGGATATAACAGTGAACAAAACCAGCAGAAGTGAGTCTTTAATCAGTTTCTGCCCACACAACGGGAGGCATGGACTCTAAAACATGTGTGCTTAAACTTTATATTCACCCTGATTGTAGGGAAATGCCTGTTGAATAGGGCCCCCCACTTCCCCATCAGTTAACCCCCACTTTGGGGAGGCTAGCTCAGAGGTCAGAGCAGAGCTGTCATTCACTGAGTATTTACCAAGTGCTGAGGCTGCACTTTAGTGTCTTGTCTAGTTTAATCCTTAGGGCAGCCCTGTGACATTAGGTATCCTTATTCCCATTTTAAAGATGAGAAAACTGAGGCATGTAGAAGTAAACCAGCTTCAACTTGCCCAGCATCCCATGGTGACTAATAGTAACTGTGTCTTCCTCTTCCTATAGGAGTTGAGTTTGTAGTGGACGTGCGGTAGGAAATACATTTGTGTTTGTGTGGTGACTGTGTCTTTCTCTTCCTATAGGAGTTAGGCTTGTAGTGGATGTGCTGTAGAAAATACATTTGTGTCTGTGTGGTGCCGGTGGGGAAATGTGCTCATATCCAGGTTGTTTAAGAGTAGTGGGTGGGTAGGATGGTGCAGTGATGCTGACATTCACCCAATTCTGCAGAACCAAGGGCTGGGTTGTTGTATTAGAGGACAGCCAAGGACCTAATAAGGAAAGGGGGAGTAGGCGTGCTGGCCGCAGCTCTGTGGGTGGGGACAGGATGTGACACTGAAATGCCTGTGAAGATGAAGTTCTCCTGGAAATGGACTGGAATTATACTTGTGGGTGACTTACTTTTATTAAAACAGAGACATCGTACCCTGGACCCTGTTCTCACCTTTGTCTTCTTCCCACTTCATCCACCCTGAGTGTTCTTGCTTTCCCACCACATGTTTCTCTGCAGTGTCTTTGGGTGTGTTGGGGAGTGCAAAGACCTGCTCCCTGGATGGACTTTATTCCATGGGAATGCACATGAGACATGTTCATTTTCTAGTTTTCCACACTTATGTAGTGCTGAGAAGGGGGAGGTTCAAGTTCTGTAACAGTCGTGATATGTCCTGAGGAAGAGTTCACAGAAGTGGAATTGCTCCTGATTGGCATTCCCGGTGTGAGTGACTCCACTGCCCAATTCCTGTTGGCATTACAGGCTGTGGCTACGAAAGAGAATTTGCTGACTTGATGAACAAGTGCTTGTTTAAAGTTCATTTGATTTTCCTTTCATTTCTTTCACAACTGATAACTTTTCTCCTGAAAACTATAACTGAATTTTCTTACATTATGATTCACACGGCAACATTTTTATTGGGGATTTTAGTGTTTTTCAGTATGAAGTGATCATCATGCAGTTGTCTTGAAATTGATAAGACTGTGTAATCTTAATTTTTTTTTTTTTTTTTTTTTTTTTTTTTTTTTTTTTTTTTTTTTTTTGCTGCTGTAGAATTGCTCTGTTTATGTTGCAACTTACCTGAAAACTTTCAGACCTATATAAGTGGTCAGAGGATATGATGAATGAAGCTAATATTTGTCTCTTACCCTACTGGGAGTTTTGCCATGTGCTATGGTTTTAGACAGGCTTGGCTTCAAGAAGCTGTACCTCTGGGTTCTTGGTACTTGGTAGGTGACTTCTAGCTTCAGTTTCCCCACCAACCATGACACAGCCCCTAGGATTACTGTGAGTTTTAATCAGCCTTCCCCTGGGTGATATAATGAGGCCTGGTCAGGCACCCTGAGAGCCTTCAAGCATCCTTTTCCTTACTAGAGTCATCACACCTTTTGAAAGCCCCCACCCCACCCCTGGAGTGAGTGCAGTAAAGGCTGGCTCCTGTGAAACTGTCTTTCAGAGGTTGATTTTCTTCCCTTCTTGTGCTCTCTCACCCTCTGCCCACATTCCTGGACCTCTTTCTCACCCTGGTGATTATATTAACCTCATGCTCTAAGGTGACAGTGTAGCAGCTGCTGTTCTTGGCTGGGAAGTTTATTACTAATTCAGAACTGCTCTCTTGAGTTGGGGGCGGGCAGGCTGGAGGAAGCAGGCGAGGCCTGGGGTGCTCTTGCTTTCTCTATGGATCTCAGCTCTCACCCCCTGGCTTCTTGTTCCCAGAGGCTCCTGCCTCCTTCAATGTGATGGCACACGCATTGTGCCCTCTGGGGCTTCTAATTTAGGGCCTGTCATTAGTCTAGGCAGGAAATTTTCCTCTTTAGAGCAACAACTTCCATGCTTGGAGTCTCAGAGATTTCCACCCAGCCACCCCACAGGGATTTGAGATGAGGTTAGCACTCTCTCTGCTCTCCAGGGCTTTGACCCCTCCAGTGTATCCTCCACCATCCTGGGGGGAGGGTCTAGAGCACTCTGCTGCAGTTTTGGGTTTTATGGTTGGGGTTCCAAGTGGAGCAGGAAACAGAAACCTGCAGTGGGCCTCCCTGTCACACTCGCTGCACTCCTGGCAGGCAGGATAAGGTGTGGGATGGCCACCATTGGTCTGAGATGGTTTGAGAGCCCAGAGCACTGTCCCTCTGAGGACCTTGAATGCCTTGCCCAGTTTTTAGGATTTCTGCACTAGGTCAGCTGGTCTCACCGAGCTCACTCTGTGCTGGGAGGCACGTAGAGATTCTCTTGTGGATGAAAGGAGAGGGGTAAGCGAGGTTCTGCAGCTTCCTCGCCTGGTCCCCTCACAGGAGCAGGAGCTATTTATGGTGTGTTATAAATCTGCTGTCACCAGCTACAGAGAGGGGGGACTTATTACATAAGACTCTCAGAGCGAGCTGCCTTTTTATTCTCTTTTCTTCCTTATTCTAGAAGACCTGGATGGGCTTATAGGAGACAGCATGCTGGGTATTTCTATTCTCTCCGGAGCAGCAGAATTATTTTTGGAAACTGGGGAATTTGGTCACATGACAGCAGTTTTCATTCATGAGACCTGATCGATTAAATGGATGTGTTGCAGTTGCTGTGGGGGGCAGGCGGTACATGTGTTGGTGGGTTTGCTTCTGTCTTGAGCAAGATTTAGACCAGAGAAGTTGAAGTATGGAATGAAACTGGGTCAGAGCCAGTTGCCTCAAGTTATGGAAATTTTCTTTGAGTGATTCTTGTTTTTTTGCAAAATCTGTGGGGTTTTTTTTTTGGGGGGGGGAGCATAGAAGGGGTGTTCACTTACTGAGAGACAAAGAAGGGTATGTAGTCTTCAAAATGACATTTGCTCTGTGTGTGTGTGTGTGTGTGTGTGAATGTTTGTGTTTGTATGTGTGTGTGTGAGATTGTGGGAAAGTGAGAGCAGGGGAGGGAAAACACAGGAGGCGGGAACTACACAGCTCCCTTCCCCACTTGAAGTCCTTCTAGTGGAAATTGTGACAGCATCTCCTGTGTCCCCAGTGGTCCTGGCCTCTCCTTTTCTAGGCACCTCATGGGACATCTTAGGTGGTCACCAGAAGCCCTGACAGTAGGCCCTGAAACTCTCTAGCATCTCCTCTCCCATGCCTTTGGTCCCCCGAGACAGCCCTGGATCTAGGTGCTGCTGTTTTGGCTTCAGATGCTTTCCAGTCTTGCCTCTGTCATTCTTGGAGGTAAAACTTTGAATAAGTCAGTTAACATTTTCCAAGTTGTTCCCCATCCCTGCCTCACAAATGAGGCTGGTTCTTCATTTTAGGTTGTAGCACAGACTTGTATGGGGCAAATAGTGCCATGCATATGAGCGGTATGGTGCCTCTGGGCTGGGGACTCATTCCTGGCCACCTTGCTCTTTCTCCCACCTGGCACCATCACTGTAAAACTGCAACTGCAACTCATCTCCTCCTCATCCTCCAGCTGTTCAACTTTTACTTGATATTTTCCACTACTTAGCCACTTGTGAGGTTATTTAAGGAACTGACCTGGCCTGATGGGCAGTCCAGAGAGGTCAGATGAGGTAGGAGAATGATAAGATGGAGAAACGGGGGAGGAGCAGGCATGCACAGTCACCCATTTGCTTTCCACTAGCCAGCTTGGCCTGGAGATCAGATCCCATGGTCTGGCTGTCCAGGGTATACATATTTCTCACGTGGGTTTATGCAGTCTCAGTGGCATCTTTGCTTTGGGTTTCTTTTTTCTTTTTTTGAGACTAGGTCTCACTATTTTTGCCTGGGGAGTCACAGGCTCACATTGCCCTGGGGTACTACGGACTCAAGTGATCCCCAACTTCAGCTTCCCTGGTAGCCAGGATTACAGGCACGCACCACCATGCCCAGCTATTTTTTGAGACTAGGTCTCGCTATGTTGCCCCGGGTGGGTCTTGAGCCTGCGGATGGTAGCAATTCCTAGTCCTGGCCTTGCTCCTTAGGCTGCAATTAAAGGTACGTACCATCGTGCCCGGTGAGGAGAGTTGTTTGAGAGACAGTGGACAGATGTTGAAGAATGGTCAGTGATGAGGGATCATATGGCCTGTCAGATTCTCCCCCAGACTGTGAGCAGCTGCACGCACAATATTTCTCATGGCTGTAATGGAGAGAGCAGTGTCTTTGGAGCCATCAATATCAGATCTTGCTTCAAATTCTGGGAAAGTTCTATAATCTCTATGATCGTTTCCTCTCCTATAAAAAGATACTGATATTACATTCTAGGTTATAAACATTAAATGAGGTCTCCCATGTCAATTACTTAGCCCTGAGCCCACTCTGTAGCTCCTTCTACAATTACAGGAGTCCTGGGACTTTAGATCAGCACATTTTGGTCTCATCACCTTGTAAGCAGGCAGCAGTTAGCTAAATTTATGACCTAAAGTAGCTCTAAGATGGCAAGAAAGAAAAGTGACCCCTATCAGGGTGGGGACACCCCAGTGCTTGGAGTACCTACAGCGAGGTCGTTCATGAGCCTGCCAGCCTCAAGCATCAAGGTCATAGAGTGTACTCCAAATGCCTGTCCCCTTTGTGGTGCCCAGTCTGTGCAGTTAACTGGCCTTCTCACTCTGTTATAACTAAGATAGAAACAGAGCCTCCATTTAAATGCTTTTGCTCCCTGGAGAAAGTTTCAGACTTTTGGTCCAGTCTTAGATCCTAGACCTGGTGGGCTTCGCATGTCTACCATGTCTCCTTTCAGCAGCTTGACAGCCAGGCATAGTGCCCATGTTTTAGTGGAGAGATGCCTTGGAATCTGGTGGTTAGTATGTAGTAGATGATCTGGAACTTAAACCCAGGCCTTTGGAGTCCCAGTGTCACATTTAAATCATCTTCCTTTGGGCTCAGAAGGGCCTGGTGACTGAGGCTGACTCAGTGATTTGCTCTCTTACTAAGCTGGGGCCAGCTCAGGGACTTCTGCGTGACACTGTGCTTTCAGAACTAAAGACCAGTCTGGGAGGCAGAATTCTTAAGTTTTCCCCTCAAGGTTCCCATCCTCTGGTTAATCATGTACTCATCTAGGTACTGCTGAGAAGGGACTTTGCAGATGGAATTAAGATGGTTGATGACAGGACTTTAAGATAGAGAGATTATGCTGGACTATTCAAGTGTAATCTTAGGAGCCTGTTAAAACAGAAAATGATCAAAGAGGTGACTGGAGGGAAAGATGAGTTTCAAGGGTGAGGATTTGACATACGATTCCTGACCTTGAGATATGGATATTGTGCTAGGACCAGAGAGAAATTCCAGGAACTCATGGAAAGGGCAGAGGGAACAGGGGGAGCCTTTAGAAACAAAAACTGGCTCCCATTAACTGCCAGCAGGGAAATGGGAATCTCAGTTCCGCACCCATGAGGAACTGAATTCAACCAGCAACCTGAAAATATTGGCTACAGGTGTTCATCCCCTGAGTCCCGTAGACCACATCACATTGCACTCATGGGACTGTGAGTTGAATTATTTCAAGCCCCTGAATTTGTGACATTCAGTCCTTGTACAGTAGAGCACTGATATAATCCTGGTGGATAACTTGTTCCTTTTTTTGTATTTAAACCTGTTTGTTTAGACTTATTCAATTGAGACAATAAGTCCCAGTCCCCAGATATGTTGAATGCCTCTGGTCAGATAAGGAAACCTTGAAAACTTAGGTTTCTGATTGGCCTGGGAGGAGGTCACCCATGTCAGTGTCTCTTAGTCACCTGTTGGACCTCAAACCTGAAGCTCTGTTCTGGCTTTTATCTAAGCACCTCTGCGTGAGCCCTGGGGATATTATCAAAGGGCAGCTCCATCAGCGCAGTGTCACATGTACCTCCTACCAGAAGTCATGTGGGAGGGGAATGTTCTTGCTCATATTCTGGGGATGTTGGGAAGGGTTGGGATGAGGACCTAGAACCCTACTGTCTGGTTTTTCCATTTTTGGTGCAACTTAGCTGAAAGGTGACTTGTTGATGCTCAGTCATTCTCTTGGTTGTTCAGGTGAGACAGCTGAAATCCTGAGTTCTTGACTCAGGTACCAAGCCACAAATTTCACCTGCTGTCCTGAGAGAAAGTATTATCGTGGCACCTGTGCTTTGTCTACAAAAATGCAGCAACAAACTGGAGTAACTGTAAGCAGCCTGTCACATAGTCTTTGACTACTGTGGAGCTGGCATTGGTGATGATGGTGCTGAGAGGATTGAGGCAGGGGACCTGGGCCAAGTGCCCCATGCGCGAGGCAGGAGTATTCTTTCAGCTCAGATGCAAAGCCCGCCTCCGTGTGTACTTTCTCCTTTCCTTTCCTGGCACCTCTTTCACTGAAAATTTGACCAGGTTGCAGAATTTCTCACTCCTCTGCTAAGAAAAGTCCCTCCATTTTCCTGCAGGCTTCCCAAAGCAGAATCCAGCAAAGGAAACAGAGGCGCTTTCATCTCCTGGGCCCTAGGCCCACCACTCTTACTTTGCTTAAGCCTTATTTGTTTCTTCTGCCTGAAAGAAGCTTTTTGCTCGGTGTGCCCAGATTTGCTGGAGCCAGCAAGCATCCAGGCTGCAGTTGCTTTGTTCTTCAACTCCGTCTGAAGCTTCCCCAGCACCCGTGTACATGAGAGTGAAAGCAGGCAAGAGACAGGGCAGCCAGGGGCTGGAACCATTTTTCACTGAGTTGCTATCACATCTGCCACTTCACACCTTGGTTCTCATTTCCGTTGACTCTGTGACCCTTGGGAAGTTACCCAACCTCTCTGAACCTCCTTTCCTCAGCTATTTTATGGAACCTGTAATAGTATCCAGCTGTAATAGTATTCCAGGGAAGTAGTGGCAGTGGGTGGTATTAAATAGAACTGCCAAAGTGCTGGACCCTGTTAGGATTGTGCTGTAAACTTCAGAAGATGTGGGGGACACTTCTCTTAGCTTAATGAAGAACAGAAACCCAAGAAACAGTTTTTAGCACAACAGTTCTCATAGTTTGGCCTGAGCACTCCTGGGATTCCCTGAGACCAGTTTAAAGATTCCACAAAGTCAAAAACTACTTTTGAAGTCACTTGCATTCTCTGATGGGTGATGGTGCCCTTCTTCTAAGACTGATTGCTGGAATGAGTACTGCTCTATCCTTGCGGCTTAATTTTTCTGTTTTGATTATTAATGTAATATATATGAATAAATATAGCCCATAAGGACAAAAACTCTTTGCAGTCCTATATAACTTTAAGGGGTTCTGGGACCAAGAAAGTTTGAAAAGTGCTGCTTTAGAAAATGACATACATACACACAAAGAAAATGACATTACAGTTCATTAAGAATGTAGGGAAGCTGGGTGTGGTGGCGCGCACATGTAATCCAAGCGCTGGGAGGCAAGAGGCCAGGGATTACTTGAGTTCATGGGTTCAAGACTACCCTGGCAACATAGTGAAACCTGGTCTCGAAAAAGCAGCTGGCCATGGTGGTGGGCGCCTGTAATCCCAGCTACCTGGGAGGCTGAGGCTGGGGATCACTTGAGTCTGCGGGATTGGGACTACCCCAGGCAACATAGCTAGACCTAGTCTCAAAAAAAAAGAAGGAAGGGAAAGGAGGGGAGAGGGAGGGTAAGGGAGGAGGAGGAGAGGGGAGGGTAAGGAACCAAAGCAATAAAAAGGTGACAGACCTTTCAGAATCAGACTTCACATGCCATGGGACATGAGGCCCCCCAAGTGTGTGTCCAAAGGCACACAACTCAGCTTCGTTGAACTGTAGTTCAAAATGAGAAAATAAGTTGGAGTAATTCTGTTCTACTTTAAAAAGGTAGGGGGGGTTCATCTTGGGATAGACCATTGACTCTGAAGAGAACTTCAGCCTTGAGTCTGTCATTTTCCTCAAAAACAGTTCCCATTATAAGTGAACTCAGCCTGGATGATACTTTTTGCTTTCTTTAAAATAAATATATTTTATTTTTATATACAATAATGTATTAGTTATACATTAACATCTATTTATAACATATTTATTAATAAATGTATACTTATTAATATATCTGGACAAATGAATATAATTGGGGAGCAGGGAAGGGAGCCTGTCTATCCTGGTGAAATGAAAGGTACCCTGAGTTTGAACTGGATGTGGTATCTAGTCAGTGATTCAGAGACAGACAAATGAATGCAGCCTAACAAGAACAAGCCTAGAACCCCAGGCAGAATTCCCAGAATACAGTGGGTGTCAGAGACCTGAGGGGGTCATAGACTTCCAGAAGGGAACCAGTTAAGGTGTTGTGATTTACAAAGACAACAGAAAGACATCAGATATTTAAAAGCATAAAGACCTTTGTTGCCAAGGAGCTTCAGGTCTGCTGACCACACCCTAGGCTCCACCAATGGGTAACTCAATATAAAGAACTCATAGATGAGGAAGACAAGTCAAAACAAAAATGGCAGCGAAATTAATAATGCCTAGATAATGCCCATGATTCCCAAACCTAGGCAAACGGTCCAACCTAAGAAACTAAACAAAAATGGAAGGGATATGAAGACTCCCTTCCCTTCCCAAAAACTAATTCTACACTCAGCAAACTTGTTGAAGAACCTTAATAGTGAACCAAAAATTGTCTTACCAAATAGACAAAGTGTTAAAAGTTCTAGCAATGCTCCATGTGAGAGTGTCCTAGGAAACAGTCCTGTGAATGCAATAGCAGGGCATGGGGAGGATACATTTAGGACAGCTCGACCAAATGTGTGTGCCCTTGGGCCAGAGGTTGCAAGGACCATGCTATCAGTGAAATGCTAAGAACAGACTAATTGCACCATTAAAGTGTGGCCATAGTTAAGGTGAAGTCAGCTATGCAACTTCTAAAAAGGAAGTTTCCAAGCAGGTACGAAGATATCAACATGGAGAGATTCCCTAGATAGACAGTCGGTGATGCATATTGACGTCAGAGGTTTTAAAATCTATAAGCAGGCCCAGTCCTCACTCAGACCTCCTTGAACGTGTACTTAGATTAGATGCATTCTATTTGATCCTTACACAGAAATTTGAAATGCTTTCCCCCTTTGCAAATTGCCATTGTTCTTGCTTAAGAAAATCCCATTTGTTAAACATGTTAAACAAAGGGTCTAAAACAAGCATTTCTCAGGGAGGACTTTGAGCTGGCAGCACACAACTTCCGCTTCAGGGTCTGTAAGGTGAGGGAGTTGCCTAAGTTACCACACAGCTGTCTGTTGCTTCAGTAGTCTATAGTTGCCATACACTTAATCCAGGAATACACTGCTATAAAACAGCTTCAGCAGGGAAGCGCTTTCTGAAAAACCAGGCTTAGGAGTTGGTCACAGTGACTCACACTAGCTTTAGCAGATCACACAGTCAGTGGGTGTCTTGAAGTCCAGAGTACACTTTTTTATGTGCAACAACTGAAATGTCTTCAGAAGCAGGTGAGGTCCCCCCCAGCCTCTTTTTCAAGTAGAACAGGATTACCCCAACTTACTTTCTCATCTTGAACCCCAGTTCAGTGAAGCTGAGCTGTGTACCTTAGCACTCATACCTCAGTTGGGGGGGTCTCCTGTCCCATGGCGTGTGAAGTCTGATTCTTATTACATGACTATGGGGGGGGGGAGCGCGGTTAGAGTAGTAATGCGTTTCAGTTTTTTTTCCCCTCAAATTGGGGAGAGAAACACAACATGAAGATTACCACCTGCACTGTTTTTAAGTGGGTGTGTCATCACGTTAAGCATATTTGCACCAATCTTTTTGGATCTTGCAGAACTGGGACAATGTGCCATTGAAACTAGTCCCTGTTCTCCTGTCCCATCAGTCCCTGGCAACTCCAGTCAGCTTTCTGTCTCTGTGAATTCACTGTGTTAAATACTTATGAGCAGAGTCATAAATTGTTAGCCTTTCTGTGACTACTTGTTCCATTCGCCCTAATGTCCTTCCCTACCGTCTGGGGCTCTCCCAGAACCTCAGAGTGGCTGAGTATCCTGATAACTGCAGGTGTGACTTTTAGAACAAGGTCTGTGGTTTCCACCATACTCTTCAGGGAATCCTCTAACTTCTTCCTGTCACTCCAGGTGGGGCATTTCTTAAAGTTTCCAAAGAATGAAGAATGTACCATGTTGAAGGGGCTTGAGAAAAAACATTGCCTCTTGCATAATTTGGTATACAAGTAAAATGTCTGTAAATCCTTTAGAAATGCTTGGCTGTGTGCCCTCCACTTCCTGCACAAATAGCTCTTCTTGCACATGATAGAGTACAAGAAGGGGTCCAGATAGCCTGCTTCAGGACAGGTGTCGTCATTTCAACTGTGGCCCAGTTTGTTCACATGCTTTTAGCAGCAGCAAGTAAAGGGTCCCTCACACTCCACATTTTGTTCTGTGTTGATACCTGAAGAGTTGGATGAACCTCACTGCCTCACTTTCATGGAACCTGAGGAATCTGATTAGCAAGACCGGGCCCTGTAGGAAACCTTTGGTAGAGTTTGCAGCCCGAACTCACCTTGCTGTTTTAAGATTTCGTGCACTTTCTTCACATGTGTTGATAACTGCTCCTCTCTCCAGGTTTCCCCACAAATTCCCTGTAAGGAGCCCCTGCTGGTGTGCCAGTCCGACCGGGGCCCGTCTGCCCAACTGCCCCAGACTCCGGCAGCGGGGCCCCCGATGGCAGTGGGCACCTCCCCGTGAAACCTGCCAAGCTGGACGCCACAGCTCTGCACGACGACACTTCGGCCAACTCCGTGCCCTCTTCGGAGGCAAGCAGCCATGCAGTCCTAGCCTGCAGCCGGGGCCTCCCTGAGGAGCTCTATGTAAGCGAGGCTGTGGAAGATGCTCCCAGCTACAGAGGGTACCGGGATGCCTGCACCATCACTGGTATGTGGACCTTGCACTATTAGGCATGGGTGGAGGGGTGTACTTGAAGAGGGAGGGAGGGAACTATATGGGGAATGGATATGGCCACAAGAGTGAATCTCAAGGGCAGCTTTCCACGATAGCTTGGGAGTTTAACTCCAAAATGCCTAGAATCTGAGCCTTGGGGCTGTGAGACCTGCCACCCAGAACTGGCTCTGCCAGCGAATAATTCTGTGACATGTGTCACTCACTGACCTGTCTGAGAGCAGAACAGTACCTCAGAGTATGGAAGCTGAAGGTAGGGACACTGAGCCTAGGCAGCATACCTGGGTCGTAGCGGTAGTGACACACTATGTGGTTTAGTCCTATGCCCCTCTCTCTGAGGCTTTCTTCACACATAGGACACATAAGATGGTCACACATAGTGGTGCTGTGGGGAGCATGGGGAGCAGCATGCAGGGTCCCTGGTATGCTGTCATGGTTTGCAGATACCACTTTGTACAGATGCCTGAGTCACCTTCCCAGTGACCCAGGGTCATCACCTCCTGGTCTGTCTGTGACACCTGCTGTTCAGGCACGTCATACTCCAGCTTTTGCTTGCTTCCCAGGGAAATGCTGAGGCGATTGCTCAGAACCAGCATAAGAGAGGGCTGAGTGGAGAGTGGTGTGTGTAATAGCAATGAAGAGCATAATTAGAGTTAAACCCACTCATTCAGGCTGAAGTTTGCCCTAGTTTTCATTTTGTCTGCATTGTTTGCTTCTGTCCTCCTGTTTGAAATAATGCCCAGTGACATTTTAAAATATGCAAATTTGTGTCCAGTAGCCTTTCACCACTGTGTCTCACCAATTAAGCGTCCAGGACCTCTGCTGTGTTAGGAGTTTCCTGAGTACCATGGGGCACAGGGAGGCCCTGCATCCCTGCATCCCTATGCTGAGGTCCCAGCCGCACCAGTAACCATGGCTCCATTTGTGCAAATCCCACCCTGCTGGTGTCCTCACTGGAGGATACACTACCTCCACTCTCTCTCCTACTTTGTCTAGCCCCCCCTTTGCTCCTGGATTTTTCCTGTTAGCACAGAAACATGCTGCACTCTCCTCCTTCTTAAAAGGAACCCTTCTGGGCTCTGCTCTCTCCACAGGCAAAGGCCCCAAGTCTCTACTCCATGGTTTCCTGACTTCATTTTCCCTTCTCCTGCATCCTCCATGAGTGGCTTTTGACCCCACAGCCCCAGCCCTGAAGGTTTTGTTGAGTCCAGGGTGCAGCCTCAGCCTTTGTCTGACTGGCCTTCTCAGCAGGACTTTACCCTGCCATCCTCCCCCTTCCCTGGGAGATTCTCTCCTCCCTGCTGTGATGCTGGCCCTTCTGGTGCTCCCACCACCTTGCTGGTGCTCCCACTACCTTGCTGGCTGCTCCTCTGTGTCTCCCAGGCCTGGGAACACTGGGGGGTCCGGGGCTCAGCCCTTTACCCTTCCTGGACACCTCTGTCCTAAATGATCTCATCCCAGCCCTGGGATTTAAAATCTGCCTCAGTACTGACCACTGTGCATCCTGCTCTCAGAAGGGCTCCTCGAAAGCCAGCCGCGTCTGCCTTACTCCATGTACATTTGCATTTGGGTGCCTGACAGCCATCTCAGATGCAAGTGGTCAAAAGACAGCGCCTGGTTCCTGACTCCACTGCTTCCCTGTGTTTGTAAATGGAACTTTGAACTTCCCATCACCCAGGCCCAAAGCTCCCAGTCTCTGAATTTCTTTCACACCCCAGTTTACTTAGCAATCTGTTGGCTCTCTCTTCAGCGTTTGTCCAGAATTTGACTTCCTCACCAGCATCACCGTGAGTGCTGCTATCCCCCTTTTAGACATAAAGGAACTAAGTCACAAGAGCTTCATCATCCTACATAGAGTTCCTAGCTCTGACTGGCAGACTTCTCTGACTGGTAGACTTCCAGGGCCTATGTTCTCTGCCACCCAGGAATGTGGTCCACCTGGGGAGGTGAATGAAAGAGTGGAAATTAGCTATGCATGATAGTTAAACAGGATACAGAGGAGTGCATCAAGAAGGGTCCCTCACAGAGCTTTGAAAGGGAAAAGGCTGCGAGGACCAGTAGGCCTTGCCAGAGAAGCCATTGTCCCAGCTGCATCTTCACTTGTCTGCACATGTACATCAGCTCCTGGGATCTAGTGTGGCATCTGTGCCAGCCAGTCTAGGAAACATCAACCTCGTTAAAATAGTTTCATTTTCTCTGGACGTGCCAACTGAGGGCAAAGAAATGGCAGCGTGCAGTGCTGAATCATCAAAACCTATAGAACAGGGTGACTGGTGGCTGTTTGCCAGGACATCTCTAGCAGGCACTGTGGGACAGCTGAGAAGCAGAGCTCGGTGCTGCCCTTGGCAGTTGCGTGGTAAACAGGGCTGTAAAGACAGGCACTGTTACACGCGTCAGGTGCTGGGCGACCGAGCCATTCAGAGCACGCTCATCACATGGTCACCGAGGGAAGGCAGAGAATAAAAACATTCTTGGAGAGATCTGGAGTATCCCCAAGAATGTGTGTGCGGCCCCCAAGGGCTTTGCCAGTTGCAGTTCTGGGAGCCCCCTTGGCCTCTGGCCTCTGATAAATACCCGCCTCCCCATCTCCCCCCTGAGCACTGAGATGAACGGACTTCTTGTTTCCAAGTTTTGGGCCAAGCCAAATGCCCGTCACAAAAGCCTGCTCCCCCAGCCTAGGGATATCACATTTTTGGGAGTGTCATTTTCTGTTTGGGGCAGTTTAACAAGATGAGCTGATAGGGTGCCCAGGCTGCCTGGAGTTACGTAACCCATTGTGCTCCCGGGGCAGCTCACAGCCTTAGGATTTGCCCCAACAAGCAAGCTTAGAAAACTGCTGAGGCGGCCGAGGGCGGGCAGCGGAGCTGAGCTGCTGCCCGGGCTGGGCTCGATGGACAATCCTTTTTCTCCCTGAACTGCCTTTGGAGTTGGTCTCTGCACATGGCAGTGGCATTTCAGTTTGGGCAGCCTGTGGGGGCCCAGCCTCTGCCAGGACTCTGCCGTGGCAAACCCGTGGGAACAGGCTCCGGTGGTAAGTGCCTCGCTGCATGTCTCTGTTCCTTTTCTTGGTGATGTGGCCGGAAAGGAGAGCTCCTGCTGGGCTCTGCTCTGCTTGGCTGGAGGTCTTTGGTGGTGCAGCAGGGAGACTGCAGTCCTGAGTCTAACGGGCAGAGTGGACAAGCCTCAGAGGCTGCTGGCCCATGTCCCCTCATCGTCCAGGCTCAGGAGGCAGGTGACAGCCGGGGACCCCTGACAGTAGGTCTGAGCTGGGACCAGGCCTGCCGGTGTCTGCCACCTCTCCCTTGGCGAGTCTCTGCCCTGCCTGAATGGTCCTGTCCAGTGTTCTCTCCAGCGCTCCCAGGCCTCTGCAGTGCTGCGATTTTCCTTATCCTGTCTTCATCCTGCTTTCTTAGAACTTTGCCTGGTGTCTTGGGTCATCAATGATTTTCTGAAAAGGTGAAAAACAGACTTGGATGGTGTCTCCCTCCCCCTTTTCCTGTCTTCACTTTCTTCTCTTTCCCTACTGAATGTACGTGCCCTGTCCCTTCCTTCCACACCCCAGTGATGGAGAGCTTGCTAATCGGCTCTGCTCCAGCTTGTCTCGGATGCTGTGGGCTGACGTTTTTCCTCTTTTCTCCTCACTTCCTCCAAGCTGATCAGACCCACAGTTGGTGATCCGTCTGGTTTCTGTCCTGTCTGCATACTGTTTTCTTAGTGCTGTCTGGGCTGCAGATCCTTAAATTCCTATGAGATATAAGCTCCTCTTGTTCTGTTCTAGTCAGTTTTAGGTTTCAAGTCATGTGAGACTCTAGAGGCAAGAAGGTGATGGAGATTCGTGAATATGTGCATTTGGGTGTATGGCTCAAGCATCAGGTGTTTTCAGTAATTGTGTTGAACCAGCAGCTGTTGGAGGCCAGCATTTGGTGTAGGGTCTGTGGAGCAGAAGTGCTTGTCTGTAGAGCCCAGGAGGTAGACGGAGGTGTGAGCAATGACCTGTTGTGACCACAAGCCTGCTGTGGGGGGGGTCTTGCTGGCATGGACTCCACCATACGACTGCCCATGGGAATTCCTTCCTTTTTCTTTTCTTTCTTTTTTTTTTTTTTTGAGACTAGGTCTTGCTATTTGCCCATGGAACCTCAGGCTCATGTTGCCTGGGGTACCACGGACTTAAGCAATCCCCAGCCTCAGCTTCCCAGGTAGCTGGGATTACAGGCGCACACCACCACGCCCAGCTATTTTTTGGGACTAGGTCTTGCTGTGTTGCCCCGAGCGGCACTTGAACTGCTATCCCTAACCCCAGCTGCTTCACAGGCTAAGGCTTACAGGCACAAGCCACCATGCCTACCTTGAATTCCTTCCTTTTTCTATCACTCATTTCAGCCATCGAACCTGAAGATGAATCATCCTCTGCATGATTTGTCTTTATTTATAACCACATCAAAATGAACTCCTGTGGACTTCTTTTATTGAGTGAATGTGATTGCTGATTAATTTCTCTAGAGTATAAAATCTTTTAATATGCTTCCCATCAAAATTTACAACCTAAATGGTTCTTAGTTGACGAAGTGAAACGCTAAAAGATGGGCACACCCCTACTTTTACAAAGTGAGGAAGTCTGAATTAGAATCTAAGGCATCCTAGGTTGTTTTATAATTTTGCAATTTGGAAATGTGTGTTTCCTTCTCTGAGTAGGGCCTCCTAGGCTTAATAGTTTACTGTTGTGGATGGTGATGCAGCAGGGGGCTTTGTATACTGATTTCTAGAGTTAGTATTTAGTGTTTAGCAAAAACACAAAAACATTAGCTTTGGTCTTTTAACCATGAATGACTTGGGGGCCTTGCCAACTGATCTTTGCTTCCCTCAGTTCCTCCTCATTAGGTAAGTGGGTAGGGTATTTATCACACAAGGTTTTTGACATAGATCTTTTAAACTAAAATGGATTAGAACATTCTTAACATGCAAGTGGGGACATGTTCCAGGTGCTTGATATATTTTTATCTTCTACCTAATTGGATTTTGTCATGAATTTGAAACAGATGTTAGGTGGATCTAATGTATCAATGTTCTTCTTTGCCACTTTAAGCCATGTTAAGAAGCTGGCAAATTATAAGTCATAATAAAAAAAACTAGACAATCATCTCATTGAAGAGGGACTCTGGTACTTTGGAGGGATCTGACATATCGATCCTGGTCGTGGAGAGCCTTCTTGACAGTGTTCAGTTTTCATGGTGGTTTGGTCATAGTCTGATCTGAAGGTTGGGGAGTGAGTGGTGGGAGCATCGCTTCAGAAACATGCAGGCCACCTTGCTATCCAGGTGCTCTCTTTTCAGCATGAACAGACCAGGGCTCAGGGGCAGTTGCTGCCTGAGGGGTCAGACATGGGCGTCTGTCCTCAGTGCCCTGCTCTTGCCCCTCAACCCAGGTGTGCAGTAGGGGCTTCCCTGGGATTCACCGAGGGAGCAGCCAGCATCAGGCCTGGAAAGGGGGTCTGGGAGCCCCCTGACCCCATGGGTAACTGGTGACTCCGATTCACAGCCTCCAAGGAACACTGAGCCAGAAACCTGTCTGTGTTTTCTCACTGTGGCGTTCATTAAGAAATGTGAGCAAATCAAGCTGAAATTACTGGGAACGGAACCTTTATAACTGTAATTAGACCTAGAAGGAATCAACTTTCATACATCATAATTAGTCAGGCATGTTCAGAAACAAAAACAATAGGATAGAAGGATAGAAATAGCAGTAGATACAGCTTCTGTTTTTGGCTGGCTGGCTATCTGTCTGTCTGTCTGTCTATCTGTCATCTATCTATCTATCTATGCTGAGTTCAAGAACTAACATTTTACCTTAAGAGAAAATCACAGACATTCACTGCTGTCTTTTGATCATAACTGAATTATTTTATTTTATTATTATTATTTTGTATTTTGTAATTATCATACAATATTGGTCATGTTTGTATGGCTGTATTGTATCCCTTATTCCCTACCCCAAATCCCTTTTCCTCTTCCCTCCTCTGGTCACTCCAACTTCCCTCACTGCTGTTGGTCCATGTTTGCCCCACCAGTCTTTTGGTGCACTTCTCCAGGATCCTTTCTGGTGTCTGTCACCTGTTGCTGGTTCTGTGCCATAACTGTGAATTACTTTACGTATCACGGCTAATTTTGCTGCCCCTCAGTCAGTGTGTATACTATATGTGTGTACGTAAATACAGTCTCTATTATGAGCCCTGGCTTACATGATGATGGAGGCTGATAAGTTCCAGGATCTTCTGGCCAGCTAGTGGGAAACCCAAGAGAATCAGTGGTGTGATTCCAGTCCAAAGGCCAACAGGATTGAAACCTAGGAACAGCCTGTGTTTCCATGCCAGCCCAAAGGCAGGGAAAAGCTGGGGCAGTCAGGCAAGAGGAACCCTTTCTTACTCATGGAAGAAACATTTTTCTTTTCCTCAGACCTTCACTTAAATTGAATAAGACCTACCCACTTTAGGGAGGGCATATTGCTTTACTCCATCTACCAGTTAAATATTAATCTCACCCAGAAACACCCAGAGTGATATTTGACCAAATGTGTACACCATGTCCTAGGGAGTCAATATATAAAATTAACTACTACAAATCCTCACAGAGGCTACATAGGTACTCTTTGGCATACTTCCAGGCTCTGCTCTGGGAATTCAGCAGAACCCTGCCAGCTGGGACAGCCTTCACAGAGGTGCAGAATGAAGTGGTTTGTTCTCTTATAACATAGGGGTCCTTGGGTCTAAACCCAGCTTTGCTGTTTTGTGACCCAGTTGAAGTTTAATTAATTCATTGTGAATTTTTCTTTTTAAAGTAATTTCTGTTAGGGTATTAAATTACATAAATAATATGACTAAGTGGTAAAACTTGAAATTGTACCAAATCAAGCCAGAACAGAGTAACACTGTTTCAATTGTATAGTTCTCTAAACAATTATTCAAGAAAAGAAAAGAACCCATCAGTGGGAACATACCATATGCTCTGATCCTTATTTTAAAAACAATGTTCTTATGACTATTTCATCATCATGCATGTAATTATTCTTTAAATAGCTGTGTAGTCTTCCACTTGTTTGGCTTCATCATCATTGTCATTCATTTATTTAGTGAATAAATTCATTTATTCACTAAATAAATGAATGATGTGGATTTTTTGGAAAATTTTTCTTTTTAAATGAAGGATATGTTGGGTTACAAGCCTATACATGATCCAGAGATGCAGAGCTGCATCTTTGGGTGCATGTTAGCACAACGCACCTACCAGCAAGGCACCCATGGGCCTTCCCCATAGTTCTTCATGCTCTTTTCTCTCTCCTTTCTTCTCCCTCTCTGATAGCTTCAGTTTTAATCAGAATTGCAGGGTTTGTTTTTGGTTTGGTGTTATCTTACTCTTCATTTTTTTTCTCTCTAGTTTACATATGAGCAAAACCATCTACTATTTGTCTTTCTCTTTCTGGCTTATTTAGTTCAGCACAATCCCCTTCATTTACATCCATATCATTGAAAATGGCAAGCGGTCATCTGTTTTATAGCTGAGTAATATTCTGTCATCTATGTATATATCACATCTTTTTAATCCACTTTTTTAAGTAGTCCACTTGGCTTACTTCCCACAGTAAATACTGCTGCTATGAACCTAGATGTGCATATATCTTTTCAACTTTGTGTTTTTGCATTCTTCAGGGAGGTACTTAATGGTGGAATTGCTGGGTTCTTTGGCAGATCTGTTTTTAATATTTGAGAAACTGCCCCTCTGTCCTATTTTCCAAAGGCCCTGGAACCAGTCTGCATTACCACCAAGAGTGTGACCTGTTCCTTTTCCTCCTCATCCTTTCCAACACTTGTTGTTTCTGGACCTTTTGAAATGAGCTGGTCTCATGGGGGTGAGGTGGTATCTGTGATTTTGATTTGCATTTCTCTGGTGTTAAGTAAACATTTTCTCATGTGCTTGTCGGTCATTTGTACGTCTTCTTTGAAGAAGTGTCTGTTTAGCTCTTAGGCCCATTTGATTAGGTTCTTTGTTTTCTTTATGTTGAGTTGTATGAGTTCTTTATCTTTCTTGGATAGCAACTCCTTATCTGATGTATGATATGCAAATACTTTCATTCAGTAGGATGTCTTTTCATGTTAATGCTGGTTTCTTTTGCTGTGCAGATTTTTAGTTTGATGTAGTTCCACTTGTTTACTTTTGCTTTTGTACCTTTTTATAACAAATATTTTGCAGTTTTGTCCTTTTAATGTGGAATTAATAGATAACTAATCTTCCTAAATACATTTTAAGAGAATCAGTGTAATGTCTTTCTGTAGCATAAAGAGAAAAGTTAAATAAGCAACCTGATTTCGGTTGTACGTGGGTGTACATGGCTTCATTAGGATGCAGAATGAGCACTGGGCCCTGACCTTGCAGGTAGGATTGCAATCAAGGTGGCAGCTACAGAGAAAGCAGGTTGGCTACCCCAAGTCCAGGGAAGAGCTTCTGTTTCCTGCAGTCCCCTGTTACTGGGTGCTCTGAGTTATTACCAGTTTGGGCTTAGTAAACAATGCTCCAAGAAACTATCATGCATGTGTCTCTTTTGGGTCACATCTCTGACTTGTCTGTCAGGTAACAGGGAATGTGCATTTCGCCTTTAGGCATGGCAGATGGCGTTCTGCAGAACGCAGAGAAAGAGAAAACTGGAATTTGGGGTGTCTAATGATCTAGCCTCGCAAGTCACATTGCCATGTCTTTATTCTGCTCAAGGGCTAGTTTGTAGTTCTATGTGGGCCCCACACAGGGCGGGGTGGGGATCCCTGGGAACTGTCTTGGTGGCTGCCCATCACACATCCCTGCACATGAGACTGATCTCCTGTCTCAGTTTCACAGGTGAGGATGTGGAGGCACAGACAGTTTATGCAGCCTGACCATCATCACAAAACTTACTGGTGGTGGACCCAGTGCCTCCAAGCAGGCAGTTTGCCTCTCTGTTCCACGTTCTTATTTTTACAAGATTTTACAAGTTTTGACTGCTCCTCGGTAACATAAATCTCATTTGAACACCCAAGCCCAGCACACTCATACCCCAAATGAAGTTCCATGAAGTAACTTTATCCTATAACTACTTATTACTTGAATTCACTTGGATATTTTCTGTTCTTTTTTTTTTTTTTTCAGAAAACAAGTGTTAATTGTGATTCACCAAATTGTTTTCCAGCCTCCTTTGCAACTTGAAAATGTTGCAAGACACTACTTTGTCTCCTACATGATAAAATCTGAGGCTTGAGACCTGAAATTCAGGATTCCCCAAACTGTGTTTTCCACATCTGGTCTTGCTCCCTATAGCTAACCCCTAAAAGCATTGGCTTAAAAATGGGCCAGCACAAGAAAATACACACAGTTTAAGTCACAGCCTTGAGGTTTTTTCACACTTATCAGAGTCCCCACCCTGTACTTATCCTTTCCCAGGAGGCACTGTTACTTGTGTGTCTTTCTGGAAATAATCTGTGTGTGCATGTTTATATGAATGTCCCCTTCCCCTTTAATGCCTTTTCTGTAAATGAGAACATACAAAGAACACTCTATTCTGTGCCTTTTTGTACCCAGTCCTGTGTATAGGAGACCATTTGCCAGTGACCATGCATCTGTCATGTTCTTTTTCTTGGTTGCCCATTATTCACTGCATATAATACCCACAATCAATTTAATTACTTTCCTTTTTGATGGACATGTGGGTTTCTAGTAGTTTGCAAATACAACATGGCCTAATGAGGTACCTGTGTGTGCTCCTGTGTATTTGAGCAAATAGGTGGTGAAGGGACTTGTAAGAATTCCTAGACTGGAGGGAGAATTGAGTTTTGATGTTGCTGAGTGCACATCTCTGTTTCCGGGCAGCAGTGAACATTTCCCTCTTTGCCAGCTGAGGTATAGAAAGTGGCAGTAAGTGTGGTCTGGTCTGTTCCCCTCCATTTGTGGAGGTTGGGCATCTTTTGGTATTTGCTAGAAGCATTTTTTATTTTTTCTGCGACCTGAGACAAATGCACCATAACAGTTTACATTTTCAGCTCATGGAGTAGTTACCTCGGTAGTTACTAAATAAGACAATTATTATTGTAACTTTATTTACTAGTCATTTTTTTACTTGTAAAAGTATCTTTAAACAGAACTGAGTGCCCTGAAATAAAACCACACATCTATAGTCAACTAATCTTCGATAAAGGTGTGAAAAACTTACCTTGGAACAAGGATAGCTTCTTCAATAAATGGTGCTGGGAAAATTGGACTAAGACATGCAAAAAAATGAACCAAGAAATCTCCCTTACTCCATGTACAAAAATAAACTCAAAATGGATAAGAGACTTAGAGGTCAGACCTGAAACCGTAGCATACATTGAGTAAAACTTGGGCAAAACTCTCCATGAACTACAGTTCAGAAATCCCTTTCTGGAAACATCTACAGATGGCAAAAAAATGAAGGAAAACATAAACAGATGGGACTACATCAAACTAAAAAGCTTCTGTACAGCAAAAGAGACAACAGAAAAAACTAAAAGATGCCCAACCGAATGGGAAAAAATCTTTGCCCTCCACATGAGCGACAAGTGTTTAATAACGAAGATCCACAAGGAACTAACACAACTAAACAAAAGCAAAACAAAAAGCTCAATCAAAAAATGGGGAGAAGAACTAAAAAGACACTTTTCCAAAGAGGAAATACAAATGGCCAACAGGCACATGAAAAACTGCTCAACTTCGCTAGTAATAAGAGAAATGCAAATCAAAACAACAATGAGATACCACCTTACACCAGTAAGAATGGCCCACATCCAAAGAACAGACAAGAATTGCTGGCGAGGATGTGG